>JAABKK020015855.1:0-20565 GCA_011634745.2 Catotricha subobsoleta
GTAATCTTGAGACAAAATGCAACTCAGAAAACAATGGTACCGGCAGTTCTGAAAAAGTCGATCCACCCTAATATACACATACAGGTACACCTAAATTCACATAAGGGTGCAACTTTTGCAGATGCGCAATGGCAAAATTTTTTACGAATGAAAGAGAGAAATAGCTTTTCATTCTCTCTACCGTGTGCATAGCATAGCAATCTATTTTTAGACCGTGCCCGAGAATTGCATCGTTATATGAGTTTATGTGTAACAATATTTAAATTTAAATAAAAAGAGAGATAAATTTAAATAAATAATTTTTTTATTATTATTTTTTATTTTTGACAAATCGACAGTCTATTAACAATAGTAGTTACTAATTCTAAATAAACAAAAACAGTAAAAAAAAAAGAAAGTAAAACAGTTCAAAATAAAATAAAAAACACTAAATTAAAGTTCCCAAAATTATTTTTTTTTCTTACAATTATTTTTTTAAAAAATAAAACAATTAATTTCGAATTAAATTCGATCAATATAAAATTTAAAAAAAAAATAATGCGCATATATACTTAGTTTTCCAGAGAAATATTTTACCAGAAATTTACTTTAGCCTGGAATGTTTTAATTTTTTTTTGTTTGATTCTCTTTGATTAGTTAGGTTTTTAAAATATAATATTTACAATAAATGTTTTAGTAATGTGTCATGGAATGATTAATTTCAATGATTTTTTGCATGCTAAAAGTTTAATGTAAAAAGTTTTGCGTATGATGCAAATAAAAAAAATATATTTTTAAATAAAAACTATATGACTTATACTGGACCTGAATAGTTTAAATCACACACATTTTTCTTTAAAAATATACCATTAAATAGTTCGCAAATTTGAAAATCAAAAAAAAAAAATAGAAATGAATTATTTTAACCTAACTATTTTTAAAAACAAAAAAAAAAAAAATCAATAGAATAATTTATAATAATTGTTTAGCGTTGATTATTCGGTTAACTGTTGTAAAACTGTTGCAATTTTTTCCACTGAATCGCCAGTTAAAATTGTTCGATGATCACCTTTTACTGTAACAATATCGACTTTGTTTGCACAAACCTGGAAAATTGATGAGTAAAAAGTAATTTTAAATTTAAATTTTTAGATTTTTTTTATCTTTTAACAAAATATTGATCGTTGTTGCCCTTACCTCTGATAAACCATAATCAGCAGACAATTTAACATAATTTTCTGTTGGCTTAATGAGTGTTACGTGTGATTTAACTTTTGTTTCTGGTTTGTAAATATGTGCTGCTAAAAGCTTCTTGTAGAATGTTAGGGCTGTTAATTCAACCTAGAAATAGAAATTATATTATACATTAGAATGTATTAATTTTTCAATATGACCAAGCTGGTATATTGATCAAATATACTTACAACTTCAACTGGATGTTTTGTTGCCTCATTAATTAATTCAGCTACTTTTCTCAGTCTAGTTTCAAATGTTGGGAGTACATCTAATTGCTTAGCTGTCTTAGCGTAATCTAAATTGGCACAAACCATTCCAAAGTATGCTAGGCCATAAGCTTCATTTTGTGCTTGTGTTGAACCACCTTCAAGTCGGTGTTGATGAGCTTCTGTATACCAACTAACATATTTAGGTGAGCCATCTAACATAACTAATGTTGCTTCTTCACCCAATTTTTCAAGTAACGATACCATTTCAAACGCTACGGATGCACCAAATGAATAACCAGCAATTGTGTATGGACCAGTTGGTTGAACTGTTTTGATTTGTTTAATATAGAATGCGGCTAGGTCATTTAGAGATGTCATTGGTGCTTCGGCAGTACATTGTAATCCCCAAACTGGGCATGTTAATTTGGCGGCTAATGGTTTCAATGCAGTTACAAATCCCTCAATAGCATGAACAGCAAATAATGGCCGTTTTTTGCTATCACTTGTTGCCTTCGATTGAAGCTTAACTAAACATTCTGTTGGCATTAATTCACTAGTGAATACTACTTGAGTTCCATCACCAATGGCATTTATGACTGATTTAGCTGGTGTACCATTAGTTTGAGGTGTTGCGACAGCGTCACCGGCTCCGGCTTCTATTTACAGAAAAAAAAATATTTGCATTATGTCTTAAACATATACTGCATTGCTTTAACTTACCTAATGCTTTAAGTTTTCCGAAAGATAACTGACGAATTTCTTGTGCGCTCATTACAACATCATAATTACGCTCTAATGTTTGTTTAATTTCAGCTCCCATCAATGAGTCCATTCCTAAATCAGCTAAAGATGCTTGGTCTGGTACATTCTTTAAATCTTTAAGTCCTAAGATATTTGCGACACATCCAACTAAACTTACACCACTGGTTTCTGCTTTACGCTTCTCAGCAACGACCATAGATGCAAGTACGGCATGTGGTTGTTGCATAAATAAATCCATTGTTTGCAAGCATGAAGCCATTCGTTGTGGCAATGTTCCACCAACAACGGTATCATTATCACCAAGACTGTCAATAACAAGACCAGTATCGCCAATGGCACCCCACTGAATAGCTGTTCCTGGTAAACCAGAAGCTTGACGGTTTTCACAAATTCGTTCCATGGCTGAATTAGCTAGCCCATAATTAGTTTGACCAATGTTGCCACGTCCGCAAGACACACTTGAGAAACAGATGAAGTAATCCAAACTAGGACATAATTCTCTTGAAGCTGTGTCCAAATATTTTGTGCCATCTACTTTTGGTACGCATACTGTTTTGAAATCGGCTTCAGTTTGGTCTTCCAAAAGTCCATCACGCAAAACAGCAGCTAAGTTGAAAATACCACCGACTGGTCCCAATTTGTTTGATTCTTTAAGAAGACTTTGAGCACCTTTAAGTGTGGTGACATCATTTGTATCAATTGCAACATTAACACCATTATCTCTCCAGCGTCTGACCATCAATGATTGATAACCGGTCTTAATACCGCTTCGGGATGTAAGCACCAAATTTTTGGCACCGCGTGAGACTAACCAATTTCCTAATTCTAAACCAAATCCACCAAGTCCTCCAACAAGAATGTACGATTTTTCATTGTGAACATATGTTCTTGGTATGGCTGTAATAAGTTTTGGTGTTGGCGTGATGGTCTTACGAGATTCTTCATCCCGAACTTTGATAACAACTTTACCAATGTGTTTGCCAGATGCCATAAAACGGAAAGCTTGTTCAACTTGTTTGTCGTTAAATACGCTAGTTTGTAATGGTCGAACGGCTCCATTTTTAATACCTTCGGCAACCAGACCTACAACTTCTTGAATTGTTTCATCATCACCTTCCATTACACTGTCTAAAAGGATGCCATGGAATGAAGTGTTTTTCAAGAATACGGACATTCCCAATGGTGTATTGTTGTTCAAATCAAGTTTTCCGATTTCAAGGAAACGCCCATTAAGACCCAAACAACGAACAGATGCTTGAAGTTTTTCTTCGGCCAGCGAATTGAGAACTAAATCAACACCACGTCCTTGGGTTGCGCGTAAAATAAATTGTTCGAAAGATGTATCACGTGAATTACTGATGTTCTTGTCAGTTAATTGTGGGAATGTTTTCTTTAAGAATTCTCTCTTTTCCTTGCTACCAACGGTTGTATAAACAGTTAGTCCATGAGCTAAAGCAACAGATATGGCTGCTTGGCCAACACCACCTGATCCAGCATGAATTAAAATTGTCTCTCCACGACGCATTTTACCGCGAACAACCAAAGCATAATAGACGGTTGAATAAACACATGGAATAGTTGAAGCTTGTTCCATGGTCCAAGCTTCTGGAATATCCCAAATCATATTACGACTGGCAACACAAGTTGTGGCAAGTGATTTAGCTTGAACCATAGCCATAACACGTTTTCCAGTAGAATCACGTCCAGAAAATTCCAATCCCAAAATACAATCTTGAGTTGCCAAGTCACCAGGTAGTGCATCTGCAGCTAATTTTCCAGAACTTAACATAACATCACGGAAATTAATTGGTGCGTAGTAAACGGTGCATAATTCAACGTTGGTGTCTTTTGGATTAGGTAATTGCCTTGATAGTGGCCCTTCGATCCAGTGTAAACTAGATAAATCACCTTTTGTCAAAGCGTTAACATAGGCATGTTCAACTTGTAGATTTGATGCTTCTCCTTGAGAGTCTAATTTCAAATGTCTGAATGATCCCCAAGCACCTTGTTTATAAACATTGCTAATTAAGTCCTTGCTTAATTGATCAGCATAAAGTTTGCTGGTAAATGAAAACTTTTCAACATTGGCATCTTGAATGTAAACCAAACGAGCAAATTTTCCACCTGTTTCATTTTTAATACAGTTGATGAAGCCAGGAGCTCCAAAAAGTTCTTCACCTTGACATACAACATACACGTATGTATTGTCTTTTTCGGCATTGGCAACAGCTGTTTTTAATTCATCGACCCATTTGTAGTTCTTTTCGGTTACCAAAATAACCTTCTTGGTTCTTGTTGAAATATCAAGAGTTGGGCGCAACAAAATGAAGTATTTGTTTGATCGACGTTGATTGGAAACTGTTGCTAAATTCAATTCAGTGAACAATTTGTTTGCTTTAGTTTGTTCAAATCCGACAACATTTTCTTCGAGTAAGAGGAAACCGTCATCGCGAATTGAAGCACGTAGGTTCTGCAATGCTACATTTGCATCAGCGCGTGTAGTGACATCGTAAGCAACAACTAAATGGCAGCCTTGTTCAACGGGTCCTGCACCTAACTCCTTAGCTACGACACGAATTCCAGATTCACCAACAGCTTGTAAATATGATTCAGTTGGTTGATTTGTAATGATAGCAACATCACTGACCAAAGTTGGTTCACTTTCGACAACAAATTGAATAGTTTGAGCTAATGTATTTTCTGGTGCTTTATCTTCAACAACATCAGCAGCTTTAATTTTCAATGCACCACCGCTATTTTCAATTGCTAAATGAACAGCAACTGTAACGGCATGTTGACGAGCTCTATCAGCATTTTCAGATAATTCTTGTGTGTTATTAAATGGAACAAATGCATACCGTTCAAGTATTGGTGCAGTTTGTGTACCTGATCGACGTGGTGCTAAAGAAGCCTTCAATCCTCGCAATTCAACGCCACCACTTTTGATTACATTTATGTTTTTGTACATGTAAACTGGAACATCTTCTTTGGTTTGTCTTAAACTTTCAACAATATCAAAATGCTTCAATGGATTTAAAACAGCGCGTTCAATACGTGTTGGTAAATATAATTCTCTTAAGTCTTTGCCCAAAATGCTGAATTGCAACATTGTGTCAATAAAGCTGACCCAGTTTTCTTCCCACTGAAGTTTTCCTGTAACTGCCTTTGAATCTGATTCAGTAACACCACGGAATTTGCCGGCGTAGTCATATCCACGAAGACGAAGTTCTTTATAAACATCATTGGTCTTTAATAAAAGACCCGATTTGTCTGTTTCAAGTGGATCCAATGGCAATGTTTCTAATTCGATATCTTCTGGTACATAGATCTTACCAGAAACAGCTAAAGATCCACCTTCACAGATTTCGAAACGGTTGCTTCCATCAAAGAAATTTACGCCAAATTTAACAGATCCGTCTTTTGGTAAAATTGTTGCACGATGGAAAACTACATCTTCTAAAACAACGGGAGTTTTTTCAAATGTGCTGTTCTTTGTTTTAGCGAATGTGCGCCAAGCTAATGTAATATAACCGGTAGCTGGGAAAAGAACACGACCATCAATAGTATGTCCAGCCAAATATGCATCATCATCTTTAGTTAAATTAACATCGATGACGGTTTCTCCGGAAGTAGCTGTAATAGTAAAAAAAAAAATTATTTCTATACTACGTATATCGACGGCTTAATGTCAATAGGGCCTATCCCCATTTTTCTGGTAAGCGATTTTCATCCTTATTGTATAATGCACATAGGTCGTAAATCGCTTACCAGAAAAATGGGGATAGGCTATATTGACATTAAGCCGTCGATATACAAAAAAAAAAATCAAACAATTGTTGTTACTCAATTTAATACTTACAGTCCATTCCAAACTTAGGAACAAAAAAACGTTGAGAATGCTCCCATCCAACTTTAGAGTTCAACATGGGTGTTCCACGTCCAACTGGGTATGAAAGTGGACGATATAATTTTGTAATAGCTGGTTGTGCTCCGGCACCATAAAGCCTAGTGAAATTTTTTTTTTTAATAAAAGCTTCTAAATCAAGAGATATAAAATAATTTAAAATGCGGAACCATCATTATTGAGTAATACTTACTTTCCAACATTAGCCAAAAAGAAGGCAACGTTATTTTCATGATAGCGTTTCAACAAGCTCAAGTTTGTTACATCATTGCCCAACGATCGTTTCAAAATAGCCTGCAATAAACCATGTGGTGCGATTTCAATGCAAATAGCATTCTTAGGAATGTGTTGAATAGCTTCGTGGAACAATACGGGCGACAATAAATTATTGACGTGGTATGCAGCAGAGCTCTGTTGAGCAATTGGTGTATTCCATCCAGATTCTGGAATACTAGAACTGATCCAGCGTGATGTACGATTCTTTGGGCTTGGAATAATGCGATCTAATGATTTTCTTAATTTTGGACCAGCATCGGCAATGTATTTACTGTGGAAAGCAATTCCTGACGATTTCACAGCCTTGGCAAATACACCTTCGGCAGTTAGGGTTTCTACAAATTTATTTACAGAAGCAGATGGACCAGAAATCTAATAATTAAAAAAAAATAGCAGATGAATATAACGCCTTGTTGTTAAATTTAGTTTAGTCTAATTTTTATAAATTACTTACAGTTACGCTATCACCACTGTTATGACATGCAGCAATAACATCACTTGGAACACGTGCAATTGTGTCTTCCCATGAAAGACCAACAGCAGCCATAGTTCCAGGAATTAAATCAGTTTCAATAATGCTCCTTCCTCGCCAATATGCGGCCAAAACAGTCTGTTCAGGTGTAAAACAACCGTCAGCATAAGCACAACCCAATTCACCGACGGAATGTCCAACAATACCATTTGGACTAATTCCCAAATGTGTTAACAAATCGGTTAATGCAACTTGAACAGCAGCAATGGAAATGAATGAATTCAAAATGTTATCAAATGTTGCTTCATCACTCTTTGTGAGAACGCTAATAAGATCGACGCCTTCTGGACGTAAAGCATCAGCACAACGATTAATGCTACTATTGAAAACTTCAATTTGCATTAAGTCTTTCGCCATACTAGCCCATTGAGATCCCATTCCTGAGTAAATATACCAGATTGGTCGCTTGTCATCAACCACTTCAATAACTTCACGAGTTGGTTCACCACTTCCAACTACTGCATAACCACGATAATAATGTAATGGAATGTTCTTTGTGTGAATTTCGTTGATTAAACCTAAATATTCATCATCGGTTTTATTTTTTTCAGCATCTTCTAATAGAAGTTGTACTGCATCACTGGTACGTCCGGATAATGCAACCAAACGTGGAATAGTATCTGATGGAGTTAAAGTTTTTGGTTTTGGATTTGATTTTAAAATAACATGGGCATTGGCACCACCAAAACCAAATGAATTCAAACCAACAATACCACCGTTCCATGGTGTATTTTTGTCAACAACCTTGACTCGGCCATCAACAATACCATAAAGATCTGGATTTGGTGATGTGTAATGTAAATTTGCAGGAATGACTCCAGCTTCCATAGCAAGAAGTACTTTAGCAATAGAACATACACCAGATGCGGGTTCTGAATGACCCATATTTGATTTAACAGAACCAATTAAAAGTGGAGTCTTACGGTCCTTGCAGAAGAAATCAGTAATTGAGTTGACTTCTTGTGGGTCACCAACTTTGGTTCCAGTACCGTGGGCTTCAACATAAACAACGTCTGCTGGATTCAACCCAATTTCCTCATATGTTTCACGAATAAGACGATTTTGCATTTGTCCATCTGGGAATGTGATACCTTGTTCTTTGCTACCATCAGTATTTGTGCGTACATTCAAAACGCTTGAATAAATACGTCTAGCATCAGAAGCTTTTTGTAAGAAGGTTACAACACAACCATCGGAACGAACATAACCAGCACCAGTTTCATCGAATGCTTTGCATTTACCTTCGGCACTTAACATTCCCAAGCGTTTGAATTGCAATGACATTGTTGGTTTTAAGATAACACCAGCACCAGCTACAATAGCTGAATCACAACGTCCCGATTTCATGTCTTCGAAAGCTTGAGCTAAAGCGTACAATGAACTGGAACATGCAGTATCAGCAGCATAACTTGGACCCTTAAAATCAAATGTAAATGACACACGATTGGCAAACATAGCTCTTGCGCAACCAGTTAAACCATAACCATTTACGCGATCTGGATCAGCGCACCAGTATTGTTCAGTTTCAGATGATGAAACACCAATGTACACACCAGTACGACTGCCACGAAGTTCTTGTGGATTGAAGCCTATTTTCAAAATAATAAAAATTACTAATCTGGAAATCTCTTAATAAACTAACACTATTTAATATTTTAGAACGAAGGTCTACCTGCATCAATGATAGCCTCATGTGTTGATTCCAATAACATTCGCATTTGTGGATCCATACATTCAGCTTGTTTTTGATGTACACTGAAAAATTGTTCATCAAATTTTTCTAAATCTTCATCCTTAATTTTTCCAATTCTGGTTGGTAAATCGTATAAACCCTTTGGCCAACGTCTTGGTTCATCATTAACCATATCGACACCATTAAAAAGATTTTCTTTAAATTCTTCAATATTTGAACTTTCTGGTAAACGTCCGGAAAAACCCGAAATGACAATGTCATCTTGAATACGTGTATTTCCATAGTGTCCCCCCAGGTCCAAGGGAACACCACGTCTGTTGTCAGTAGCTACATCTTCGAAACGGGCAGGCATTTTGTTTGAATTTTGTGAACGTCGTTTTTTCTTTTTATATGAACGATTATTTCCTTTAGTTGGAATGGTTCAAGTGTCGGTTTCTGCGATATAAATAAAGTTTCGCCTGTAAGAAAAAAAATAAATAAATAAAATAACAATATTAATGCTATTCGACTAAAGTATGATATATTAACTTATAAATAATGCGGACATTATTCTATATTTTAATATGTTGGCATGTGGAATGCTTTGATTATTATTATGATTGAATCAATTCAATTATCCAATTGAACATGGCATCAAATGAATAATATAATTTGTATTGTGTTTATATTGAGTTAATTTAATATGTTTTATTACAATTGATGTTCTCATGTTGAGGCCATATATCTGCCTTATTACAATATTAAATTGACTGTTTTATTGAAATACAATAGACGATTCTCGTAATTAAATCGAAAAAATTTAATTATTTATCTTATACAATACTGACTAATTTTAACATCAAAAATAATGGATTGAGTGACTAAATTTAATAAAAGATATTAACACTTAAAGATCGGTATATAAAATTGTAAGAAGTTAAATATGGTAGAATTTTTGATGGGAGTAAGTATATATAATATACGAGTATATAGCCTTTTGTATAGTAAATGAATGACACTACTCCACCTGTCATATATTACTGTGCATTGTTTTATATCGTATTCTTTGTTTTAACAGTAATTTACAGCAACTATTATTAAGTTCATAATCAACATGATACAGAAACATTCAGCCATTAAAAATTCAGTGACCACAAATAAATATTGTGCATTTTTTTTATAGTTATTACAACAGCAATGATTCTATTTTTTTTTTTTACTAGAATACATTTTTCCAATAAAATCTAAAATGAGAATCTACAATGTTCTTACAATTTCCTAACTTAAAACAAATAAAAACCACGAAAAAATTATTATGTTTGCGTAAGGTTTTCGATATAACAAACAGACAATATTTCCATTAATTTGCAAAAGTTAAACTTGACCTTCGTAATTTTTTTTTATCATTGCCTTATGTGTATACAGTTTATATAAAAGAAAAAGATTAGATTACACGAAAAAGTAAGTAAGTACACGTAATCTAAAATTACCGTTTCGATAAAACTGAATTTGAAAATGAGCACAGATACTTTTTATTAAAAACTATCACAACAAAACAAAAAGTATAATTAACTTTCTTTTAGAATTTTATATCTATGTTACAGTTGTTACGGCTACTGATGTGAGAAAAAAAAAACAAGAAAAACACAATATTATATTCAGTTTGGCGCATTTTGAATAATGTCAAAATATAAATTTCCTAATACACCTGAATATATTTCAAAAATAATATTGATATAACTAATTGGAGTCAAACACATAAAACAAACTCACGATTTTAATAATATCGGAACATAAATTTTATTTATTATGTAAAATAAAATCATTTTATAACAATTGATATTTACATTAGTAAGTAGTGCTGAATATTTCATATACTTTTATATATAAAAGTAGAATGATAAGAAATCATAATAGAATTCTATAGTTTCAATATTTTTGGTTTATATTTTTTGTATACTTAGCTACTTATAGCCTATAGTATTACAAACAAGTATTCAAATTGTAATTATATGTGATTTGTATTGCTGACACAGGCAACTTATTATATGAAATTGTATTGCCTGGTACTTATGTGTCAAATTAAAAAAAAAAAAACAAAAATGTTATGCAAAATTCGCCAATATTTCGACCATATTCAAAATATTGGCTAATTTTGCATAACATTGCTTTTTAACATTATATGCTGGTATATATACCAAGCAATACAAATTTATATACATAATATGAATGGTAATTCCTCAAATCAAAATCTGTGATGTTTATTTAAAAAATATGAGAGTTTGTTTAATTTTTATTTCAAATACTTTTATAATCAGTTTTAAATTGATCACAATCACAAAATTTAAAATAATTTTTTTCTTGTATTTCAAAAATTGTTCAAAGTTTGTTAACTCCTAGAAAAAAAAAGTAGTAACAATCAACATAACTGGGTAAATACCTACAAAACAGAAAATTCCATTTCATAAAATTAACAACAAACATAGGAAATGTAAGTAAATATGTCATTAAATGTAGGAAATAAATCCGGTTAAAAAAAAAAAACAAAAAAAAATTGTTCTCAAAGCATCTTCAGCATTTCTGCTCATGTAAAAATGAAAAGAGATAACCAATAATGACGTGTTTCTCAAAAATATCAGGTGATATTGTATGATGAGTAATTATATGCTCTACCTATACAAATGTAACAGAAACACTACTATTGTTGTGTTGTAGTTAAACAATTGAGAATTGAATTACCACATATATACAATATTTTTTTTAGTCATATAATAATAACATGTTTTGTTCAAAATAAGTATCATGATTGATTACTGACTAATAGTTATTATTAAGTTGAAAGTTTACAGAGTATATTCAATATAAAAGTAGTTATAAGTAGGCACTTGAAGCCATAGATTGATAACAATATTCAAGTACATATGCAAAACGTAAATATTATTATTTGTAATAATTCTTAACATAATATTTTTGATTATCCACTTTATTGAACGAAAGGTATGATAGTTTCATATTCAAAGACAATATGAAAAAAAAAATTATCATATATGCTTTAGTTTGTGATGAAAATTAAGTATATCTACTGTCAGAAATCTACATCTGTTGCGATTATTACGACATACTTTATTTCTTTGAATTAAGTTAGCTCATTTACAGAAAGTTACTCGATATTTAGAAGATAGAGTTTTAGTTGTCTGTTGAACGCCATGTATATATTATTATATCTATCACATTGAAATTTAAATCATCACACCAACAGAAAAGAATATAAAAAGTAAATGAGTATAAGTTTCTGTTCGCATTTGGTGGTACGTAATGTAAAAGTATATATTTACTAAATATATGTATTTATATTTAGTACTTCAGGCTTTTGAATAAGTATAATTTTCAATTTTCCATAAAAAAAAAAAAATTGAAAAAAACTTATAACAATTTGAAATAACTATATTTTGAATACATTTTATACGCTAATGTAAAGCATCTAGTCCATAAGCCCAACAAAAAACTAAATAAATAAATAAAAACGTGTTGAATCGATTGCACAACAACGAACCGGTATCGTGATCAATAAGAACACGGTCAAGTTCAATGTAAGAATAGGAAACAAAATTTGTGAAAATTTATTCAGTGTGTGAATATAGAGAAAGAAAAAAAAATCTCTTGACATGAATTATCTCCGCCACAAGTTTTCATTTATTTTACTTATTTATTATATAGAAATATTATATAATAATAAGACATCACAATTTATATTCACTATCATAGCAAATAAATGTGTATCAATTTTATAAATCGTTCTGAAGGGCACATCAATGATTTTACTAAATTTCATCTTTTTTTTTATTTTTCGTTTTTACGTGAAATAATTTGTTATCAAGAGAAAATTTAATATAAACAAAATAATTACTGCTTTTATTACTTTTTTTTTTTTTTTTTTGATACTGATAGACTTGACGATTTGATAATATAGTTAAAGTATATTTAAAAATGTATATATTTTCTGAATTGATTATATTATTTGATGTTATGTGTGCGTGTGTGTCTTTGTGATTACTAAAATGAGCGTATACATCAGCTGTTACCACGTGCACTTAAATCTTTATTTAAATGTTTCGCCAATTCATATTTTATTTAACATACAATCCGAGATTAAGTTTGGTGGAATGTTTGTTCATTTATCTCTACTTATATTGCTTCTTTTGTATGTTAATCATTTTTAATAATTCGCAATAAAAAATGTAATAATTCTTGAATTTTCAATAAAAAAAAGTGGAGGAAGAAACACATATACATTATACTGAAGAAATTGAGCTTATTGATATATAGTATGATATTGATAAAAAGAATATGATGATTTTTTTTTGTTTTTCATTTAAAGATGATACGAGCAATGTCAATGCTATGTCAAATCATTAATATATAATAAAAGCGACAAACAATTATTATTAAAATCATTTAATTAATTTCCAGATAGACTTTTCGAAATTATCAATTTAATGCGTTCATTAAAAAAAAAAAAAAAAATATTCGCAATGAAATCAATTTAAGTGCAAGTACGGTTAAACATTTATTTTAACCTCTGTCTGAGCTTTGACATTGTAATTTGCAATTAGATAATAAACTCACACTCCACCCAGAGAAATTTCATATTTCTGAAGATGATTTTAATCTGCAAATATTTCGATAATACTATGTGAAAGCTCATCATTTTTTTATTTGTCAGTTAATATTTTAAATCTTAATATTTAAAAAAACAAAAAAATGATTTTCTATTTGTATTGTAAAATACATAAAGAAATTTGATTATCGAACCAAATGAGTATTTTTATCACAAAAACTAATAAAATTTTCAAGCACGATTTTCAAAAACTTAACTAAATGAAAATTATTTTAATGAAATCATTAAAATATTTAACGGATTTTTCAATAGTAAATACACAACAAATATATTTTTATCGTAGGTAACTATTAAGTATGTCATAGTGTTAAAATAATAGAAAAAAAAACTATTGAACCAAAAAAAAAAAAATATATTGAAAAAAATCGAAACACAAAAAATACATTACATTTTTAAAATGCCTTCTTCATTCCATAAAGACGAAAAAAAAATTATTATTTACTTTGCAAATACATTGAAATTGTACTTGGTATATTTTCTGTACGTTTATTTACCCAAGTATTTATTTATATTGAATTTGCGCACTATGCGAATGGGATATATATGAGGTGATTTTCAATATATGTATAATAGTTTTATACAAATTATGAGTTCGTCATCACAATTCTGTATTAACCACCGAACAATAATTTGTTATTGCTAGTTTTGTTGTTTTTTTTTTTTTTTTTTCTTGCTCTTTGGTTGTTTGAAATTACGTTGTTATAAAATCTTTAAGTACCAGCTTTCAACGTAAATCATTTTCAAATGTTAGAAATTTACTGGTAACTCAATTATTAAATGTACGTAATTATTAGATTTTTTATTAAATATTTGAAGAATACATACAAAAAAAAAATAAAAATGCTTTAACCTCTTGAAGATTCATAGAATTTTTATATATTGTTATTAAGTCAATGCGGTTCGATTGAGTATTGACACAAATAATATATTTATAAATACAAATATTCTGGACAAAAATATCGTATTTAAAAGATCCGTTTGTTAATTTCGGATAATTGAAAAAAAAAAAATTATAATTGAAAGTAATGAATTGAATAGTAAAAAAATGAATAAACAAATAAATTTTATCAAGTTAATTCAAAGTTATAAAATCATCTATTTGAAATAGATAAATAAAATTATAATTGAATAATTGAACAATGCAAGCCATATTTAATAAAGCTCTTGGAACACAATTGTAAAATCATTTTTAAGTAATCACATCTTCAATTGACGAAGCCTTTTTAATTTTCATGTGTGGGCGTTTTAATTATTTATACTCAAAAGTTTACTTTTAACACCACTACTTCAATAAAATAAACGATTGATCATTTTAATTTTAATGCAACGAAATAAATCATACCTTAAATTTGAATTAATTCAAGAAGAAAGCTTAATTGAATGATGAATATAATCCTTGTTTTATACTGAAATAGTTTACACTATTTTTTATGCACACTTGGTTATCTTGGTGGTGTTTTATTTCTTATTTTAAACTCCGGAACGTATTTAAACACAGAATGCTAATTAAAACTTAACACTCGCGAAAAAACACAATTAAAATCAATTAAAATTATTAATTTTAACAAAAAATAATTCAATAGACTTTTAATTCGATCGGTGTATTGAAATTAATTTCTTAATTTTTAATCCGATCCAACCGGAGCGTGGTTCAGTACTGAATTGAAATTGTTGGATGCAATACTATTTAGTTTTTTAAATGGTATCAAGAGAATCGCGCGATTTTAATTGACGTCTGTGTATTCGTTTGATTTTTTCTTGTGTTTTATTTTTTTTAATTTTAATTTTTTTTTTTTTTTGTGTGTTATATATTATTATTATTATTATTTATTATTATGATTATTTGTGATAGCGCATGTATTTGGCATGTACAAGCAAAAATTTAATAGAATTATTAACGTGCTGTTCGCTCTCTCTCTGTGATGAAGGAGCGTCCGGATTTTTATTTTTATTTTTCTTTTTTTTTTTGTATTTTATATTTTTTCTATAAAAATATATTTTGCTATTTTATTTCTTTTTTATTTTTCTGGTGTGTGAAATTTTTATATTTTTGCCGTACAACAGATAATAACAATGTATCAATGTATTTGAGTTTTAAATATATGTTTCAGTTGAGTTAATGAAACAGAAGTTTTAAAAATTAATTGATTATTAAGTATATTTTCATAATTATCAGAGGACACTATCTCACTTATTTCTATAATGTTATCGAAACATACACTGTCGCATGCAAATATCATTAATGGAACATATGATTTTTAAAATTGATTGAATTGAATTTGAATGAAAGCTTTTTACAACAATGTATTATTATTATTGAATTTTAAGGTGTTTTTATGGTGCCGCAGAACCGTGATTTTCGCTAAAAATGAACTGTTCGATATGCAAGGTAAAGATATACTAAGCCAGAATGGATAAATTACATAGTTTACGCAATACTGTTCGCTCTCTTATGAAAGGAAATGAAAATAGTCATCATCCCTAACAATTTAGTGTGATTCTCATTCTCTTCAATTCTATTTGCGTATATTTTCAAGGGTAAACTGATCTCCGAGACAAATTTAAAGCCGATACTGAATCATCAGAAATATATAGAAATATTTTAAGACAATAAATTTGGATAATATATTTAATACATCAATGAATCAGATTATTGAATTTTTTCAACAAAAATTAATTTACTTTCATTTGAAAATACATGCAAGTAATTATGTGAATATATTTTATCTATCAAACTAACCTAACCCAAACAAACAATAAAATACGTTATTTTATATACTGAAGTCATATCGATATATGGAGAGACAATAAACATTGTTTTTTTTTATCTAATTTCTCTTTTCTTATCCTCTCTTTCTCCATAAAAAGTCTCGTGTCGTACTACATAACAATAACCACCTCGTGGTACGACGATGTCAGACCACCAAATCCATCCAATGAGAAGTAAAATTTATGTAATTGCGCGTTGAATGGATTGTGTTATTCTAATTGTTGTTGTTGTGAATGCTCAATGTTGATATAATTTTTGTATGTAGCGCGATAGAAAACATACTATTATATCTAAATTAATTTTTTTCAAAACAGCATGTGTATAACAAATGTGTAATAGTTTGATACATACATATAATGATATAACATATGTTTTGTTGAGACTTAAGAGGATCTTTTATATCCAATAAAAACAAAACGAATTATATTCAAATATAATATGAAAAATAGATTTTAGATCAAGAGCTATCTCAAAAGAAAACGACTAAGTAAGCATTCAGTTCAGAGCACGATTTACATTATTTTATAGAATCTGAGCTCGGAAGTTCTCTTATAGTGGAATTTCTTCCTTCATACCTTGTCATCATTTTTTAGCAAAATAATAATAATAATAATAATAAGGGAATTAGGTGGAGATTTGTTTGTGGTAATTGAAAATATATAATACCATTACTTAAATATAAATACGTTTTATTTATAACATCTTTATACAGATTTATTCATTTTAAAGTTTAATATTAACTTCAGTTCTTTTTATAAGTATTCTTTATTTAAGATTATTCTTTGCATCGATGATTTTCTGGCAGCCTTTTGTAAGCATTTTAACAATCGTTTTTAATTAGATTGAATTCCAGGATAATAACTAGATAGGGCAGCTATCGTTAATTATTGAATCTATTCAGCCATTGTAAAGGATATAAATAGACAAATATCAATAATATATCTTACGTAGAATTTGAAAACAAACACATCGCGTGTACCTGTGCATCTGAAGACCTCACAGCAAATGTTATATTTAATCAGTTACCAAAAAATTATGTATAAATATATCAAGTAACAAGTTGATAAAACTAAATTCAACGATCGCAAGAAAGCATAAAATATCCTCTTAATGTCTGTGTCAGAGAACAATAGAATAAGCACATCTTCTACATATCACTCGCATACATACAATCCATACTTACATTGAAGATCGTTCACGCTGGCTGATACGCTATATGTAAAGGTGAGAGAACTGTAATATAAGTGAAAAATACAATTTTTTTTTCTATATTATTCATGATGATTGAGCGAAATGAATGAGATATAGTCTAAAGAGTCTTAATGTATGCAAATCTTTCTTATAATTAGTCGATTCAAAATACAATTAACAACAGAAAATTTTCGCTAAAACTATATAGAAAATTTTGATTGCAAATACGAGTATGCATTCTGGACCCTATTTCACTAAACGTACAATTTTACAGTTTTTACAATTAGTGTTATTAACAATACATACAGTTAACAGTAAGGTTTTAAAGTCTTTTGGCCGTTTTTCAATTATGTTTTAAACTCATCAAAATATTAGCATTGTTATATATATACATAGACATTTATTTTCGCTACGATTTACCGTTCTCTAGATACATACGTATTCTATTTCACAAAAAGAGTAATTGTAAACATTGTATAATTGCATTGCAAGTAACTATAGTTAAATATATGGCCCTGATTTTATTATCACATGTGTAGCACTTTCATTCCACATAAAATTTGATGTGGTTGTATATTATCATCAATTACCTACGCAATATTGACAAAAATAAATGTAGAAGTCCCAAAAGAAAACAATTAAGAATATATAAATAACTAAAATGCCATTAAATTAAGCGCACTACCAGGTTATTCCACTCAACAAAATCATGTTTATCAAATACAAAAATTCAATTCATGTAACCATATTTTGTTAAAACCTGACAATACACAATATGACTATCATATGTTAACAACAAAATTATAAATAATGACTTACAATAATATCGTAAGTACTTTCTATTATTCTTCTTCATTCTGATTGCACGAATACGATAAAAAAAAAACCCAAATATGTATATATTTATATTCTTTTTCGATTGATTTGTACAATGCACGTGAGTCACATTGGGTTAATGTCCTAACCATTACTTAACCATGCCAACCATGTAAAAACAAATATTTCAGACAAAGAATCTTTCGCATGATATTTTTCAGATACCACCAACCCAATAAACAACTACATACGTGTACATGTGTTATACATGATGAAAATCCTGTGTATATCGTTGATATACTCCAATTTGTAATATGTACTTAATATATTACATATCTCCTTCTGTAGCTTGACGCATTACATAAAAAGTACAACATTTAATGTATATATATTATTGATGATTATTCATGGAGTAATTTTCACGCAATGCATCGTGTTGGAATTATGTAAACAGCGTAGCATTTAAATCAACGTTATATGCAGCATATATTCTTCATGCGTTACACGCGTGTCGTGTATACACGTGTGAAAATGACTATTCGGCAAAACGGTGGCAGTCAAAACAAAACCTATTAGATGGAATTTAAATGCATAGTTAAAATTCAATTCAAACATAGTTATGATTATTTGAAATGGTTGAATTTCTGCCCTCTATATATTTTAATTAACCAAATATACATATGTACTTACAACTATTTGGTTAATTAAAATGTTTTCACTTGCGAAGAATTATCATTATTTAATTTATATGCAAAACAACCTCGCAAGGAAATCTAAATTGTACGTTAATAATTTTAAATGATGTTTTTAATAGGTAACAACAACAGTAATAACAAGAATTAACAAAAAAAAAAAAAACATTAAATGTCTTATTATCATTATCGCCCATGTCTACTCTTTTCTTATAAAATTCAGCAAAATTCGTTATCACACGGTTAACATGTTCTTGACATGGACATATATTAAGTTCATTTCAATGTTATATATTTCTAATTTTCTTTATAACATTTTAGTATGTGCAAAAATAGTGATATGCGCGCAATGATGATAATAATAATTATATATAATTGAAAGATATAATTAAAAAAAAAAAAATATTGCTTAGGTCAATTATAGATCAGTTACCACCATGTTAATAAAGCCATTTATACCGTTAAGCAAGTAAGTAAGTATATTATTTTTTGAGATAAGGCATCGATTAAGATGGTCTAGAATGTACTTACTTGTACATTTTTTCACGACAGACAATAATATTTTGTATGTTTGATGTTAATTTAAAAGAAAAAAATAGTTTTTTTGAAGAGTTTTAGTGTGATTATAAGTAATTAGTTGCCAGTCACTATTTTGAGTTAATACAAATGTAGGAATAAATTCATAATGAAATATCATAATAATTCGTATTGTCAAAGATCTAACCATAGAATAGAATGTCTATTCTATGATCGAATGATAAACCTTTTCATAGGCAGAATAGAATAATAGCGAATAATATTGTACGACATTAAACAAGAATAAATAAACATAAATCGGACATTATTTTTAATTTTTTTTAATTTCAATATCGTTTAAAATTTACGGAGTTGAAGTCATTTCATTGTAGGATTTTTTTCAAAATATTTTTTTTTTTATTGTTCCAAATAATTTTTCTACTTGAATTGAACGAAAAAGTAATATTTAAAAAAAAAATAATAAATATATTGGCTTTCTTTGCCAATGGTGTTGAAATATAATTTAAATAAATTCAATAATTTCTTAAATAGTTTTTTTTTTTTGTAACAACCAGTTAGAAGAGGAATATACCATCAAATATAATATTTTCCATATGCATTAAATTATCATTAAAAATTTTAATATACGTCAGCGCCAAGATGTCTGTGTTTAATTTCCCAAATAATAACATAATTAAACATTAAATATAACTATTATAATGAATGATATTAATTATTGCGCGTTATTTTTGCAAATGCACTTCCCTTTATTTTAATATGATTTATTAAGTGTGTGAATTATACTCAATTATTATTTAATAAGAGAAAACGCTGAAATATGAATAACTTTTGACAATGACGTTGATTACCAGAACCCTTAATCATCAATTTATGTATATCGTTATGTAAATGTTATTAATTAAATGTTTATATTGAAGTTCAGCACAATGTGACTTTGAGAGCGATAAGAGATTCGGTCATATGGACAAATTTTTATTTTTATTCGCAGGTTTCTTTATCCTATGACTTTAGTGATTTATTTTATAATATTTAAATTAGCAGTTACTTTGACGTGCTTATATTATATATGTTTATTATAGAAAAAATTTAATACGCACATAAAATACACATGGATTGTAGTAGTGGTGAGTTCATGTTTGGGTTCATAATTTTATTGATTGAATATTATTTTGTTTATATTTTCTGTAATGATGCGTAATAACAATACTAAACATATATACTATCTGTATTATTTGATCTGATTCAATTTAGTAATCAGATTATTTGAAAATGTTTAAAATTCACTGTTTATATTTTTTGAGAATAGTAAAT
>JAABKK020015876.1:0-20554 GCA_011634745.2 Catotricha subobsoleta
TGCATACTACTTATGGTGAAAATTTCAGCTTGTTATCTGAAAATTCCACCTAGAAACAATTAGTGACTACACTATATGATGATATTATATTTTTAGAAATAAACTATTGATCAAAATCTCTTATTTTCTGAACCAAAAAAGACTTATTTCTACCTGCACAAGTGATGATTGTTCTGGTGTTTCTTCAACTGTATAAATATTCCTTGCAATTGAACATTTTTTAAATTCCATAACATTTCGAGTTAATGTTCCCGTTTTATCGGAAAATATATATTTAACCATGCCAAGTTCTTCATTTAGATTCGATGTTCGTGCCATTGCTGGAGTATCTGATTCTTCGTGATACATTTCAACATCGAAATTAATAAAAATTGCCTGAATATATAACAAGAAATTCATATACTTATATTGTGGAAGCATATTAATACAAAAAAAGAAAAGAAGAAAAATGTACTTATTTTACCTGTAAAAATCGAACCAATTCTAAAGTTACTTGGAGCGATATCGGAATTAAGTTATTGTATAAAATTATAAAAGTTAGAAGATTGTATCCAAAATTTTTGCTTAAAACATCTGAAAAGAGAATACATTGTAAGTATAGATAAAATATATTGAATGCTTGTGCGGGTTATTGAATTATTAAATACCATCTATTCCAAGATACCAGTCCTTTCTGAAGTGCTCTCTTGTCCAAATCTCATTAAAAATGGCACTAATAAAGCAAAGAACAACTAGCATTAAAAATAACATCAAAACCTGTGTATTTGTCAGTCTGTCAACAGTTGAGCGCTAAGCAAAATATACAATTAAGGATTTTAAAATGTTCAAAAATTATGTTTTGAATAAATGAACCAAATTTAATAGAACTAAAAAAAATTACCTTTAACGGCGCTGAGGTAGAGTTTCTCATAAGTTTGGTATCGTGGCCAGTGTAAATAACAACACCAAATGCCCATGATGTGTTACGTAATGTTGCACCACGAAGTAATACTTGATCAGGACCCAATGCCACCGATCTAAAAGAAATACATACTGTTTATCAGAATTTCTATATTAACATATATTTTAATGAATTGTATTTACATTTGGCCATGTTCCTTTAAAACACCATTAAATTCATATAAATGCCTATTTGGTGGTTCACATTCTAGTGTTCCATTGAAACTTAATAAATCACGTGTTTCTAATAGACGTGCTGTCGCTGGAACACCCTGACGTATTTTCAAATTAGTTTCACCATCTAAATTTGATGTTTCAATAAATGACATTGATTGCGGTTCGCTTGATGACAACAATATCATATCAGCTGGAAAGAATGTGTTATTTGGTATCTTAACAATGTCACCAACAATAAGATGTTGCCATTTAATTGCAACCCATTGACCATCACGTAACGTTTCAACATCACGATGATTTATGTGATCATCGGCTCTGTGTCTTTTCTGTTGTATTTTAAAACCAAAAATCATAAAAATAACATTTCGAAAAATAAAAATCAAAAATTAAAAACTCACAAAATCCTCGACAATTTCCTTAATTGCGCTTACAGCTAAGATAAATATTAACGGAACTAATGTTGTATATCGTCCTGTTGGTGAGACATCAGGTATTTGTTGAAGTAGAGCAATAAATAGGAAAAAACAATTTGAATATCGTCGAAATTGTTCAAATAGAAATGATGGTAGAAAGCTTATAAAGCTGAAAAAAAAAATTGGGTTAATGAAAATTTAGTTCAATATAAAAAAAAGAAGAACAGCAAATATTCCACATAAATTATTTAATAATATGGCTTTCTTTTTTATCGTTGAAATATGAAATCTCATCCCTCCTATGAAATATTAATAACAACTTTAATGATTACATGAATTAGTCTATTTATTGTAAATAAATAAAAATGGCATTACAGGTCGCAGGCATTTAAATAAGCAAACAGAAAGAAACTAATTTTTTTTTAAAAAAAAAACAGTAAAATTTGATCTGTTACAGATTTTTTTTGGATTTTCAATTTAATAAAAGAAGACTATTTTTCAATCACCATAAAATGTTTATCACCTCATTCTATATTCACGCCGAAAATACAGCAATCATCGTCTTCAATATTGCTGGGATTCGTTATATATTCTTTCATATATTTATCTTAATAATTTTCGCTGGGACCGCCCTTTTGGCCGAAAAAAAAATGCCGAAAGACAATTCATCGAAATCAATTTTGCCGAAAAAAAAATGCCGAAAGCCATTTTTGCCGAAAAAAAATATCGAAATAAAAAAGGCAGAAAAAAACTAACGAAAAAATAAAAAAAAATAGACAAAATAAAAAATGGATACAGATATCGATGGCCTAAGTTTAAAAGTGATTAAACCACTTTTTTTTTTCGTTTTTTTCCATTTTCACAGTTCTCAAGATCAGCCCAGGAAATGTACATTCCATACATCGACTATTCTAAGAATGCACTATTCATTTTCACAGTTCTCAACGTACGTTATTTCGTTATTTTTATTTCAAACTTTGACCATTTTTGGTTTTGGATATTTTTAATACGGTTATATTTTTATTTCTTTCCGCATTTTGTCTTTCGGTATTTTTTTTTCGGCCAAAAGGGTTTCGATATATTTTTTCGGCATTTTTTGTTTCGGCTAAATGACCCTGAGCCATTTACGCTCAATAAAATTCATAGAAACTCTATTTTTATTATATTGTAAACGACATAATAATAACAATTTCCCATTATTTCAATTTTTTATTTTTTTGTTATAGAAAAACCCATTACATTCTAAAATAGATGTTAATAATAGCGATATTAAATTTAAATTGCAATAATGTCAACTCGAATAATATATTTCCATATCATTTTCACACCTGAATACTACTTTAAATTGAGCATAGGTAAATTTAAATAGTTTCCAGATATACGACGACGATAATCAACGAAGTACATTATGTAAGTGAGCAAAATGTTATTTCAGCAACAATACATTATTATTTTCTATATAGTCGGATGGTATTGAAAACTCAAACGAAATGAAATATTTATATTCATATAAATGAAATTTAAATTAGATATTCTATCGGTAATAATGATTTTCTCCAATAACTAGGAGCAATTAATTAATTCAGATTCAGAATGGATCACTTATTCACTTTTCAAGATTCAATTATACATTTTAATACCGAAAATCAAAATTAAATGATTCAGAATTGTAAACTTACCTATATTTTGCTGTTGATATATGATTACTGCAAAACTTTTGTGGTTGTGGCCTATTCAGGAATATAACACGTTTATCCACATCATCTAATGTCACGCCAGATGTTGTGGCATCATCATCATCTGTAATTTAATTCAAAATCGAATTCTATATTTAATTATCCAATGTTATAGTGTGATTTTTATTAATAAAATATAATATAAAGTTAATTTATGTTATTATGATTTCATTTTATGAATGAAGATTAAAAAAAAAAAATAATGTGGAAACTGTTAATTTCTTAAATATGACGAAAAATCTTTCTTAATTGTGGGAAATACAATTAAGTTATTTTTTTCATTTAATTTTAGTAGCACTGAAATTATAGAGACAAAATTTGTTCTTTGAATTTCTCACCATTTTGGAAAATGACATACAAATTGTCATTAAATCAAATAAATATTAAATATTGGGTTGTATTGCAAATGTGCTTGAATATATTTTGACTATCGACCCATCGATTTAATCAAATCGTCTTACAATTAATTATTTAAATAACAAACAAAAAAAGAATAGGAAATGAGAAAATAACTCTTTTATTTTATAAATGAATTACATTTTATCGCATGCGACATTATATATAATTATATAAATAGATAATAGTACAATTTTTTTTAAATGTAACATACGATAAAATTGAAGAATTAGCACTCAATGCATATCCAAAAACACATAGTATTCCGTAGTATTTTATTAAATTAAAAAATAATTATTTATTAACAAAATAAAATGAATAAATAAAGTGACGGATTATTGGCTTTCATGAAAATCTAAATTTATAGGTAATGATAACCACTTTCATACAATTTAATATGTGGCTTTGTGCATTATCACTAAAACCGTTAACTTCAGCATCACCATTTGATTGATAATGTCCAACTGTGTAGACATTACGATTACATGTCATCACTGGTATGGTTCCATTATACTGTAAGTTATTTGATAGCTCTTATTCAATTCATCATTTTAATGTTGACCTTAATACAAATCACAGATTAAATCTACATGCACAGAATTTACGTTTATAATTTTAATTATATCTTCTTTTTTTTTTATTTATAATTATAAAACACATCAGAAATTCTGAAATTGAAAAAATTACAATATTTGTAATTATTATCGACTATCGTGATGTTCTACGTTATTTACTCTACAATAAATATCGGAAAAAGCTTTCTGTTTTTTTTAAAAAAAACTTAATTGTTTTAAGTAATAAAAAAAATGTATGTTTTAGTAATCAAGTGAATATTTTATAAAAAGAATTAAATGCTTTTAAATATTGAATGCAATAACTTGTGAAATTTTAGTTTCATTCAAGGAATTTACAAAAAAATAAATTTTTATTTCAATTTTGTTCAACAATTATCGTTTATTGTAATTTAATAACGACAATATTATTATTATTTATTTGTATTTTATGCAAGTAGTGATTGTAGAGAATGATATATAATAATTTAAAATGTATATCTTTCTTGTTTTATCTTCTTTTTTTTTTGAGAAGATGAAATATCATCAAAACTTTTTTTTACAAACTACAAACTTTTATTTCCGAATATTTAGGTGATTTAATTGAGTAAATACATTTATTGTTCATTTTATGGCGCACTTATATTATTATTTATAGAAATAAAAGCAAATTGAAATATCATTTAAGTATGTGTGATACGACGATAGGTGTTATTCTTTTGCAATTTATTCAAAGAAATACAAGAATATTTTTATACGCGGTATATAATATCGCTAATTCTCTACAAATTTATTGGTTTAGCATGCTGAATTTTTTTTGCTACACCATCGCGACTTTTAAATTTAACTGAAGTATTTTTTTGGTCAAACCATCCACTTATATGAAAATTATTGTTCAACGTTTATACGTCGATGCGACAACACTTCGTGTTTGTGTGTGCATTTTCTTATAAAAAAAAAGAAAGAAAAATGTGACTAATAGCACGCACCTCCAGAACATGAGTTAAAAGCTCATTTTTTTTTTCAAAATTCAATGACTTGATGTTTAGTGGACCTGTTCGACTTCACAATAACTTACATATATAAACAAATAAACGAATAAAAACAAAAACTTTGAATAATTGAATGCACTATAAATACGTTTTTATGTTTTTTTTAGTAAAAATTTTCGAAACTCTTACTCCGTAATTTATATGATAAAAATTAGAAATAAAAATTCATTGATAAAACTGAAGAAAAATAAAAAACGTTTTTAAAACCAGATATACATAAAAGATATTTTCAAGGTATCCCATACTCATTGATTTATTTAGCTACTCCATAGCTGTTACCTACTGTTGTCAACGGACATTAAGGTGGACATTTATATTCAGTTGTTCACGTCATGACTTTACGAAACATTTCATTACCATTATCCATTAAAAAGTAATAAACAGTACAATGAAAAGAGGTATAATTAAACTGAACTACTAAACAAATGACAAATTATCAACAGTTTTCTATTGTTTTATAATTCTATAGTAGTTTATTGATTTTCAGAAAATTAGTATGTCAGTATGAAGTCTATTATTACTAATGGCCCAAAATTTGTGATTTTTAATAATTAATAATTTTGTACGAACAAAATCATGAATAAAAGGTAATGTTGGCACAATACTAATTAAAGAGTATTGAAAGTAATTCAGGGACGCGCTATCAAAGATATATCAAATATGAATTTTAGACAACAAATTGTTTAGGATTATTGACTATTTAATATTTAATTTAATTATCTACAAGTAGACATTATTTTGTTCTATAATCTTTTAACATGAGAAACGCTTTCAATAATTTAAGTAATACCTTTTAGACCATTAAGATATTTCTATAGATATTTTTTTTTTTTTGGAATTTCATTAAAAAAAAATTAAAGAATTTTCTAAAGTTATTGTTAGTTTGTTGTCAATATTTCTGTAGTTCGTTGAACATTCTGGAAAAATATTTAATGTTTAACAGAGAATAGTTAGTTAATTTAACTCTCGGGTATTTAAATGCAACAAACTAAACAGAGATATACACAATAAGCATTAAATAAACAAAGAATAATAAAACCTAAAAACCGACAAATGTAAAAGCACTAAATGCTTTTTATCAATTTAAAAATATAATGGGAGCAAAACAAAATTCTGTTTTGTTTTTATCCTTTTTGTCATGATATGAGGTCTGAATGCTATGCTCATATGTAAAATGAATATTAGAGAATAGAAAACCAAACAATCACAAATCCAATTTATCCATTTTTCTTTCTAATCAATGTAATGGCAATGGTGAACAAAAACCCTATAAAATATCCAACACCATAAAAATAAAATCACGAAAAAAAAAAACATTCTAAATTATAATTAAGTGAAAAAAATCATGCCTTATTTTTAAAATAAAACCGAAAAGTTTTCAAATGAATTAATTTATAAACGGAAATAGTGTTTTGGTAATTAACAAAATAATTTATAGTCTCATGGCTTTTATGGGTAATGCCATATGAAAATTTCCACAAAATAATAATAATAATAATAATATCCATTTATATATGGAAATAATATTTGTTCCTCAATAGCTATGCAACTGACTATTTACAAAATAAAAGTTCATAATTTGTAAGCGTGCAATGTGATTTATCGTATGCGATATTGTTTAAAAAGAATAGTAAAAGAAACATTGGATCATGTTTTCGTTTTTCATTTTACATTTACGTTGAAACTAATTTAAGCCCATTAAAAAAAATTCAAATACACCATAAACATTTCTCAACTTTTCCTGCTGTCTGTCGAGAGCATGTTTCTTTTCTCTTTAAAATAATACTTTTTTTTTTTAAATTTTCACGTGGTGTTGTTAACTAGGTAATTATTTTTAAACTTAAATTATGGACTATATAATAATTGAAAGATCGTTGGTTGTATTAAATTGTACAAAAATTATAATGATTGAAATATTCGTATATTCAGTTTGTTGTATTTCTTCAATTGATAGAAAAGCTTATTCAGCTATTATAAACATTAAACAACCTTGATTAACAAAAGCATGGCATAAATTTAATTTCCATTCAATTGTTCATAACAATGCAAACGGTAATTGTTTAATGTATTCGTTTTTTAACTTATAGATTTACAGACAAAGGGATAAGTTAGGGCTTTTTCTTAATATTTTAGGCAAACGAAATAATTGAGGTAATTTTGTGTTCTATCACCAATATTGCTAAATAATATAAAATCATTTAAATGTACTATAAATATATATATTTATATATATTTATATATATGATTATATGTATATATATTTATAGCAATATGTTTACCATTTGTAGCATGCTTATAACACGTATGTTCCTTATTCATTGTTTCGGGTATTCAGAACAATAATAACCTCTATATCACAGATAGCAAATAAATTAGACAAGTAAAATGAATTTTATTTTCATAAAATATGTATGAATGTATGTTTTTGTTTTCAATTCATGTTATATAATTGACAAAACGGAAACAAAAAAAAAGTAAGTATGAAAATATAGAATATAGAAATTTACTTCTTTTCTTTTTGATAATGTAATAAGCGGTCTTGTGCTTGAATATGATTATGGTTACCTGTACCTATATAATAATGAATAGCAATATAACCTATAACCACCATTGGTGTACATGTTTTGTTTTTCAGTCAGGGGAAAACTAAGGAAAATTAAGGAATTATGTTTTTTTTTATTGAAGTTAGACCAAAAAAAGACCTCTAATTTCAATAAAAGTGATAGTACAAGAAATTTTTTGAATTCATAAAAAAAAAAAAACGTTTAGTATAAATTTCAAGGTCAATATGGGAGGTTATATATTTGTATAATACCTGCTGCTTAAATCAAAACAAATTTTCTTGATTTTTTTTCAGAGAGCAATTAAGCTTACAATGTAACATCATACTTTAAATTCGTAAAATTATTATGAAGATTATTAAGCTTTCTTTTTCTGTATTACATTTTTTCCCTCTTTTTCTATATTAATCGATATATTCTTTATAAATTATACTTATGGTTTTATTTAAATACAATTTAAGCAGCGCACGTTTTAATTTCCCATGATTTATTCACATAATGATTAATCTAGCATAAATAGCAAAAATGTATCCAAGATAATCTTTTATGAAATTTATTTTGTTGGCAAACATTTTTAGCAGCATTAAATTCATTTATTGATTATTATTATTTTTATATACACGTGTGCCAAATATGCTCAAATCTGGGGGTCAAAAAGACTCCTATCCCATTCTAAAACAACTGTAATATTATGTTTCCAGTCGTAATCGTAACCACCCAGAAAAGTTAAAGAAATTCAACAGGGCATTTCAAAAAATAAAAAAAGAACTTCAAGCTTATATAGCTAAATAGAAATGCGAAAACGAAAGAAAGTAAAAAATAATAATAATAATGTAAGGTGGTACTACCATCCTGTTTACAAACTTAATTCTATTTTGAGCTCTATTCAAAATTAGTGAATCGACAAAAAACAGAAAAATATATTATTTTTTTTATTATGTGTACATTTTTCCATATAATAGTAATCAAATATTTATCACAAAAATCGCGTTTTTTTTTTTTACTTGATATTACATAATAAATTAATTATCTTGAGTATGAAAATGATGATTAAAAGCTTTTTACGTAAGCAATTCTAGCTTGAATGAATATCTAAAATAATGAATATAAAATTATTTAAAATCATGTCCCTCACCGCACTTATTCAATATATCTGAGCACTGAACAAGAACCAAAGCAACTAAAATTAAAACAAAATATTTAATTTAGAAAGGCAACACAATAATATCTTTCGGAGAGATGTAGAAATATTTCGAAAACACGAAAAAATTCTTTCTTCAAAAAATGTTTCATTACATAATTAATTACCTAGGCCATTATGCCACCTATGATAAATTATCATGCGAATTGGCATAATTTCTGAAGTATAAACGGTTATAGCGACCCCCACTTATTTTTGGAGATGCAACTTTTCTTTCACATGGAGTTTTTCTTTACGATCAACCGATTAGAAATTATAGCAATTTGCAAGATAGTTATCACGATATGTTGAGAATTATCATGAATTATCATCATAGGTGGGATACCATCCTTATATGCTATAATTTTTAAAGAATAATCCTCATTTCTATAAAAAAAATATATAGAAACTATCGATAATATGCAGTTTTTAAAAAGGTCATTAAATATGAATATAACACAAAATGAACATGTGATTTAAAGTTCAAATTTTCTATTTGACCTTTTTCTTTGGATTTTATTTCTATTCTTAATATATATAAGTATGCAGACAATTTGGAGTCTGACATACAAATATAATGCTCTGGCAGCTGTAAAATGGAAAATTATTACCAATTCTTGAATTTAATATTTATAAAATGTTAAAAGAACAAGCTTTAAATGGATTGGTACACAACTTCATTTTTGTAAGAAAAAATAATACAATAAAAAAAAGGACGCAGTACCGCAGAAAAAAAAATCATTAAGGTTAAAGAAAAATAGCCAGTATGTATATTTTTCTTTAAAAAAAATTCGGCGTCTTTTGGTATATCGATCAAAACAAAATAAAAATTATTTGCCAAACCAATACTTGATTTTTTTCAACATTTTTCAAATTTCTCCAATATGAAGTAAAGTTATTGATTTGACATTAAATATAGAATATCTATTATATTCGATTTGTATATTGTGTATAAATATAGAAAGTTAAACTAAACTATAGAATATAGATACTGAAATAAACTTTAATTATAGTCATTAAAGTCGAATGGTGAAAGCTTAAATATTTTTCAAAGCTTTAACTACCATAACAAAATAAATAAATTAGAATTGCAAATTTTGCATTATGTTATGTAATAAATAGCGCTATGAGAGTCATAAAAATGAGCCTAATAAAAATAATAACATTTAAATGAATTAACAAGAGTTAAATTAGCTGTAAGAAAGAACCCATTTTAGAAAAAAAAAATATGTTAAATGGACATATTTAAAAAAATATTCATTACTTTTAAATGTCACGATAAATTTTCTACTTTATATCAGGTGAAATACAGAAAATATTGACTAAAAGTTTATCAAACAAAATTCCTCTAAGTCTAACATTACTAAAAAAAAAAATCATCAAATTGCGCTTCATATTATGATGACCGGAAAAGGTTGCTAGATAGAGCTTTAATAATTAACGGTGTCAGCAAGAATATCAGATTGAATAAAAAGTAAAACATCATTTATTATTTATTATACAGATTACAAAAAATTTCAATCTGTTTGTATATCTAATACTAATTAACATTTGTTGTTTTATTTAACAACAATATTCTGAATCTATGCTTATCAATTCTGAGAACAAAATTAATGTATTGTTTGTTGAATATATTACACATTCGTGTTATCGGTTTATTTTTACTATAATCATTAGAAATGTGGCCATTGTGTGGTATGTTCAAGGTACAAAAAAAAAATGATGAAAAAAACACTGTAAAACGGAAATCATCAAACTTTAACTATTTAATTGCCTTTTACCGTGAAGATCCCTAAGCACCCTCTTCCATTCCTGCTTATTCCTTGTTAACTCAAAAACTCTGTCATTTAACTCTAAATTTCAATTAATTATAACTTCTTTAACTGAATCTATAAATTCTTCTAGATCTTACCCTATTTCTAACACTTATAGCTTCCTCCTTTTTCTTCTTTTCTTTTCAACACAGAAATAATTAATATAATATCCAAGATCTCATTTTTCGGCAAAGAACTTTTTTGATATTTTCTAAAAAAGAAAATGTGTAGTAATTTTAATTTCACCATTCTACATCCGATTGCATACTTAAGAATAAAATTGTTGTGCAACAATTAATATTTTTAATTGGTGTTGAATTTACACCTTTTTCTAAACAATCAGAAAACATGAAGAATATATAGACTGCGTTTTTTTTTTTTTTAAATAAAATAAATTTCTCATTTTTTAAACATTCCCATATTTTTTAAAAGAATTTTAAAAATCATTAGGTATATCGACTAAGTCTTTTACCATAAATATCCTTTTACAATTTTGTAGCGGCAAAATTTATATATTGTAATTTTTTTTAAACTTAAAACATAAAATTATCGGCATTCGTTTATTTTGGTCTGTATTTACTAGAGATGTGCACGGATATCAAAAATTTTATCCGCATCCGCAAGTATCCGCACTGATTTAAATTTATCCGCATCGGCGGATATTAAGAAATTAATTTCATTATTGACTATATAAGAGTTTCGACCAACAATTCCGAAGACTAAGGAGAGTTTTTGTTATTGCATTGCCTTGTTTACCGTTTTTCGTTTATTTAGAGTGATCGATTCTTGACGAGTTAATTTTATTAAATTTGATGTGAATTAGAATTTAGAGTTCCCCAACTAATTTATTCCATTTTTTTTTTAAGTATCATATTTGTATCATATATTTTTTTTATCCGCAATATCCGCGTCCGCAAGTTATAAATTGTATATCCGCCGCTCATCTCTATATTTACCAAAAAAATTAATTGAACGAGCGTGATTCAGACTATCAAACATAAGATAATAAACTTCTAATATCTTAATCAATATTCTCAAAAATATATTTACTAATATCCAGAATTACATTTTAATCAAAGTAATTACCTACTTACATTAAATTTAACAGTATATATCAAAACAATTAATAAACATCTGCTGATACTATATTTCACATATTTATTCCTTTCAAGGTCATTTTACCCTTAACCGGAATCAGGATGTACATTATGTTGGATAAATTATGATTTCTAAAAAGTTTTTAATTGAAAGCTTCTAAGTATTAGTAAATAATAATATATTTATTATTTATAAATTCATAAATATATAATATTAGTTCAGTTAAATAGATGAATGCTCAATATCTACATTTACACACTGTTTAGCTTCGTTGGAATGATGATATCTATACGAAAGAATATATATATTCTATATTCTATGTCTGTACATTTGTATAATGGCTTCTTTATATTTATTATAATAAATGTTGTATGTTGTTCACATAATATAAATAATTTTAACATCTACAACTAAAAAAAATAAAAAAAACACCATAAAAACATTGTTTCGCAATACAACTTTATTGATTAATTTTCATATTAATTTTTTGATAAGCTTTGCAGCAGGGTTGGCAAAAAACATATTTTTTTTAACAAAACATGTTTGTTTTTCGTTTTAAAAAAATAAAAGATGTCCTAATTTTTTTAATTGTTTTTTTAATTTTTTAATATTTAATCACAACAAAATGGTTTAAAATCAGCGTTTTACGAGTATTTAATTGCTTTTCTTTGTAAAAAATAAAATAAAAAAAAAACTAAGGTAGGCTTATTGATCTTTTACAAAATATAATTAATTAAGATGAGCGAATAAAATAAAATAAAATAAATTGCAATTTATCAAGTATAAGTTAACAACATTGAAAATAATAAATTGATAATATTATCAATTATTTAATTGTTGGTGATGAATCCAGTAACTGATCACTGGTCTATTGAAAATAAATTTAAGGTATTACTATTAGTTTTTAGTAATAAAATAACACTACATACTTTCAGATATACATTATACATATCGCATTTTTATTAATCCATAATAGCAGGCATGGATATTTTATACTCCTCAAGCTTGTTGTAGTTATGTTGGAATTTGATTAAAATAATCTACAACTATAACAGATCCAATGGTCATTACTGTAGACTATATTTATCTATATATATAATAATATTGTAAACTACTAACTAGCAAGTGTAGCTAAATATGTTTCCAAAACACTGTTTCATTTGCATTTACATACAAGCGCGCAGTTTAATTTAAAATACTTAAAATAAATTGTAAAATTAATCACTTTTGAGATTTTTTAAGAAATGTTATTATTTAAATGCTTTTTATTTTAAAAAAAAACATATGTTTTAAACATAATGTTTTACACATTTCCAACCCTGCTTTGAAGACATTGGAGGTCATAAAAATTGTGAAATACAGGATATATAAATAGTAAAAATTAGAGAGATTTGATTTACTCAATGGCAAGGCTGAAATGCTATTTTCTGTGCTACTTTAACTTTTAGTCGATATATCTCGTAAACGTGAGACATTTACAGTAGCTTTTATATATTCTCAATATGATTGGTGAAAAATTTGGTACTAGAAACTTGTGTGTGGTATAGGCTTACGCCTACAAAAAGCAAATGAAAACTTAATAGTCACGCATCGAAAAAGCTTAACCAGCTTGTCTGATCTAATAATATGGAATTTAATTTATTTCTTCGTATAAGAGAAAGACTTGCACGTTGAAAGGGTAATACATATTTTTAATTTTACTATTATTTTTTCAAAAAAATGTTTTTGAAAGTGTTATTTTGTAATGTCAAAAAGTACAACTATAATCAAATTTTACAAAAAGATAAAAAACTTTCTAAATAATTGCCTTTACTTTACACATTGAAGGGTCTAAATATCCAATGTGGTCTTTCACTTTTTCTAACCCCCATTTTTTTTCGTATTCAAAATATTCTAGTAGCAAATACAAACAATTCTATGTATTTAAATTTATTAATTAAGCTTAATTATCTATTGAAATTAAGTCTTTAAAACACCAATAATATAAACAGTAAATTGGAATAATGCCAACACCTCAAACTGTTAGAAAATGATATGTATACAAAAGTTCTACTACTAGAATATGAAATAGGAATAATGCCAACAATCCGAAATAAAACGACACATTTTGTATTTTTTAAATCTAAATATCTCAATGAAAAATGTATGTGATGATCAAAAAATTAATATTCAGTTAGCGGTTCAAATTGCATAAAGTTTGCATTTGTGTTATAAATAAAGAACACCAATTATTTAGTAGTGAAAGACCTCATTATATTTGTATGAAACAAAATATAAAACGAAGATGTCTCGCGTCATGGGCAATCTTCCTCTTAATGAGCTAGTTTCCTAACTCACCTCCCTACATTTGAGACGCGGCATTAGTAATAAGACAAAAAAATGCGGAGACCCACGTCTCCACTTTTTTTTGTATACTAAGTTATCCTACAGCACTTCTGTGGAGACGTTCGCCGGAAAATGGCCTATAAAACGAATTGCCTCCCATTCTACCATTCCAGCTTCCAAGACTATTTTTCTCTTTTCACAGTTCGGCAAAAAGGTCGTTCGACAAAATAAGTTTCGGCGAAAATGGTTTACAGGGAAAACGTTTCGGCAAAAAAACCGTGTACCGATTTCGAGTGACCGCGCTTTTCGCCAAACCTTTTTCAAAATCTGCGATGAAAGAGTCGATGCGTGAAATTGAAAACTAAAGGTAATTGTTTTATTATTTATATATGCAATAAATTTAGTCAAAATTTAATTTAATATAAAGTTGAATATATTATTTTATTTAATCTTTTTAATTGAAAAGTATAGAAATTATAAACTGTAAAAATGTATTATTGAGAGTTCAAAATAGTGGTTTCTCTTGTTGACATTATTTTGCGATTTTTGTTCGAATAGAATAAAGTTCTGCGTGTTTTGATAACATTCCTTACAAAAATGAAGCTGTGTACTAAAAAGCATTGGCAGCTTGTTACCATAAATAAACTGTAATAAATAATATTGTGTAAAATTGATGTAATATTACATGAACTATATTATACATGCAATATTACAAAATAATAAACTTCATATAATTTTAGAAGCCTAGAATCCATGTTAATAGTATTTGGTAGGACGTTACTCTCATTTGAATGAATTATTTATCACAATTTTCTATATATACAGACACATTATGTTAAATACGCAAAAAGACACTTTCTTCAATTTTCAAGTACAGCGTATATGTAAAGTAAAGAAACCTTTAAAATAATTAATACTTTTTTTTTGGGTTTTCAATTAGCTGCACGAAATATGAAATAAATAAAATAAAATAAGGAATTGATAATAAACAATTTGTGAGAACTAAATACTTATATGTAAACGTATGTGTGATAACTAAAAAAATAAAACATATGCTTACGATTCAACCGCAATTTAAGTGCTCTGTAAACAGATGTTAATGACATTTCCATCATGAAAAATATACTATTTAATTCCTTTTGGCTTATATTTTCTTTAAAACTACACGATTCACATAGATTTTATATAAGAGACTATTTATTATCGATTCTTATTCTTCTTAAAGCGTAAAACATTTAATTAATTTCGATTTATCAACCAACCAACAAAACCATTTTGTATTCTTCTCTTCATTTTTTTAAGAATAGAAAATGAACAATAAGAAATAAAAACACACTTCGTTTATGTGTTATTCAAACAAATCGATAATATTAGTACATTCATTTTTATATCAATATGAGTGGCGAGGCTCCTTCATATAATTTAAGTGTCTTTATAAAACAAACGTTTTATCTATTTTTGTTGGCAAATAGATTACATAAAATGGTTTACTGTTCTGAACGTTCAATTTTTTGAGAGAACATTATATTAGATATTTTGATCACAATTTCAGAATACAAACTTAATTTCATATCATTTAAAATTACACGAATTGTATTCATTTCATAAGTATTTATTTTCACAAATTTTCACAAACGCAATGTCACTGTATGCTTCTAATTTAAATATTTTTTTTTTTTTGATATTGGCGGTAGGTTCTTAGGTACAATATGGGAAGAAATATATTTTATTTGCAAATTTTCACTATCGTGTTTATGTTGTTTTCGATATTAATGTGAAAAAGTCGTGGCTGATGGTGCGATTGACAACACTATTTCTTGATGTAAAAAGCTGACAAACATTAGATGAAGTACGATTGAGATATATTGTGTTGGTGGGGTACCGAATGAATAGACGATATATGTTTTATTATTAGGATTTGCATTAAGCTAAGGGAGATGGAATATTGAACTTGTTGGTAATGTTGTGAAACTTTTCAATGTATATATGTAATATTATGTAGGTTATACGATAGGTATAATAAGGGGTAAATGAGAGAAAATGTAATATGTGACAGGGTGTGCCTATGAAATTCCCGGGCTATTTTTATTTTGTATCTTATATCGTCGCCTTAATTCAAAAAGATGTAACCCATATTCGGTGCAATAAACGACTTAAAGAACTATGTTGCTTAGGTCGTTTATTGCAATGTACCGTTACGTCTTATTGAAAGTATAAGACAACGCGATATTTGAAAATCTTAGTGAAAGTTAAAGAATTATTTTAATATTGTTTAATTTTTGTTTTTTTTTTTTCTTAAGATTGAGTTTTTGTCAGTTCGAAGCTAATTTTTTTTCTCTATTTGTCTAATGAAAGTATATAGCTGTCACAAATGAAAAATATAATTAAACAATTCTTACTCAACGTTTCCAGTTCCATTTTATGTGGAAGGCCACTTCTCACTACGAAATTAATATTAAAAATATAATTAAAATTAAAAATAAATTGTCATATTTTACGTTCTATCGAATGAATAAATTAAAGGATATAGACCAACTTTAAGCCAGAAAAAATTTGGCTCTATCCATTTAGTTCAAAAAAGCACCATTTGCATTACGTTTTTATAATTGAAATTGTCATTTTTCATTAACCCACCAATTAGATATAATGTTAATTGATTTCTAGACCCTCAAGTATAATGTAACAGTTTTTCTAAGTTTCTAATATATTCTCACAAATTCTTCAGTTTGAAAGTGATGATGAAAATAACCGATCACGATAAAATCAAAAATTTTCAAAGATCTCTATTAATTGTAATTTTTATTTTTGTCTTAAAAAGAGTAAATTTTGCAATAAGTTTTAAAAGCGCTATACTATTGGAAAATATTTAAAATCGTTCTATTCTATACTTTCAGGGTAGAGGTAGGATGCTCATTTATTTATTTATTAAAAACATGTGGCAGTATGTAACTTCAATTATTATCATTTGCCGTCTGCTAGACTTACAAGGAACAATGCCTGGAACTTTAAATTTGATAAACGATATTATGCTGGCATTACAACCCAATATATACCACTTCCAACCTAATTTGATTTTACTTTTACAATTACAACATTGTTGATTCCCTAACACCAAATAATGAACAAAATTTAACTAAATATTAACAAAATTTCTGATCGGATAGTCCCACATCGCCGTAATTATTAAATTAATTTTTAGAAATTCTTGCATGGAAATACAAAATAAAATTTGAATAGTGTTTAATGAAAAATAGAAAAATGAAAATAAAAAGAAAATTAAAAACGAACTGAATTTGATTCATTTAAATCACCCTATTTAAAAAAGATAAAAACAAAATGAAATAGATAAAAATAAAAGAAAATATTTGTTGCGCATGTGCATTGCTTACTTTTACGATTATTTCCTTCAGTATTTTCTGTTCTTCGTCGAAACTTTGAGGCTTTAGTTCGAGTCCACGTTCCAGCCCGATTCAAATTCGTGGTCACTTGTTGCGAAATGCGATTAAGAAATGCTGTTGTATCCACGAAAGACATGCTGTCGAAGTTGGCTGCTATTCAAAATTTTATGTTATTGTTTTTGATGATGGACTGTTTAAAGATGGGTCACCTCTGGTATTAGTTGTAATTTTGATTCGATTTTTCGCGTCAATCCAATTTAAATGCACGTTAAATTATGTGAAATTCAATTTAATTGTAAATAAAATAATAATTTGGTCACTGTAATATTGCTGAGAAATTCCATTTCATTTTTTATATAAACATGACATACTTTTAGATTAAAATTAAACACTGTTGACAAGCACACAACATTTTGCCTAAATATTTTTATTTTAATGGATGACTTTGTGAGATATATACATATCTTTCTAATTTTTAGTTTTAACTTAATATTTTGTTTAACGTTATTTTTCTATTGTCAATAATAAAATTAATTGTTAGCGAAGGTATATTATTTATGTACAATATAAACGTTTCATTTATCAGTTGGTCACCATGAACACAAAACGATTTAAAAAAAAAAATAAAAATTACTAACTATTATTTATTTATTTCAAAAAATAAAACTATGAAATTATTTACAATCAGTTGAGTTGTATAGGGGACAATTCAAAACTATAATAATGTAGATGAAATGTTGCGCAATTACTGATAGTGAAAATAAACGTAGATAATTATACTGAAGCAAAGCATGTTCGCATGAACATTTTTATAAATGCAATTATTATAGAAAGCCTTTTGGAAATCAGATGATCATAATGACAATATACGCAAATGAGCCGTTTAATCGAAAACTAGTGACAATAATAGTCATACAAATTTGAGCAGTGTTTACGGATGCGAAAACATTTTGACAAACAAATAAAATCCGGTAATCAATTTCAAAATTTGAAAATGTAAATTTAAAGAGGTTTTGATAATTTTATGCACTGCAAATAATCACATACATTATAAAATTCAAGAAATAATTTAATTCAACTATTATGTTTTATAATTAAATCACAATGAATTGTTAAATAATATATTAATTACAAAATTAATTAAGAAATTTCATGTCATTCAAATCATTAGCTATATATAAAAATTTAATATTAGGTATCATAAACGACGGTATTATAAACGTTTTTCAATAGATTTTTTTTGTTAACTACATTGCTTGTTAACATTATCAATAACAAATAAGAAAAAGAAATCCAGTTTATATCGCATGAGATATGTGAAATAAAATAGAAATTTTAGAAAATTGCATGAAGCTATTATTTGCGTTAGATATTGATTTGTCAGTAAAATATTTATAAACGACTGCAAGTAATAACATTTATATAAAACTAAATATACATCATTATCAAAAAATAATAATAAAGTGAAAGAAAAAAAAATACAAAATATTTAAATATCAGACAGAACAAAAACATTCATCAACAAAATCAAAAATATATATAGAAATTTCATGGTCAAGTTCATATCTAATATTGATTGAAAATTTTTATGTGGAAAATTGTAAAAAAAAAATATCGATATTATACTTATTATAATTATTGTTGCTATTTGTAAATTGGTGGATGTTGAGCGCATGCTAACTATATTCTTAAAAAAATTAATGAATAAAATATGATATAAATATCTCATATTTGCAGGTCCCTGGTGTATTTGAACTGAACAACAAAAGTGACAGGTATTTTATTTTATTTTTCATCACAAAAATAGTTGTTCTTCACTCAATATTCAGTTCAATAGCACAGGGATATGCAAATATGAGATATTTATAACATAATTGATTTCTTCATTTATTGTGATCGAAAAACCATATTTAAATTTAGTTTCCGAACCCCCCCTCCTTATTTTTCCCGAGGAGACATTTTTTTTGAGTTTCAATTTGGGAATGACCTTCAATCAACCCAAAAAAAAAATCTGGTTAGAAAGTGAGTGATTTTCGTTCCACTCTAATGCGCACGCTTTTGTTTTGAAAAACTAATGTAGGATAATATTTTCAAAAAAAAGTGATAAAAATTGACCTCCTTTTCTTTTAGTCAATCAACAATCATATACCAAAAAAACTAGCGCTGTCTTTTTAGCCAGTTTCCAAAAAGTTGAAAATGATACTATTTTCCTCCAAAATCAACTAATTTTTTTTTTCGCAATCTAAGGCCCGGAGGACTTTAATCTGTTCAACCGTATAGGAAAAATACTATTTTCTGTTTAAAAACATAAAAAAGATACTAATTTGACCAAAACCAGAAGAGCGCACGTAATCTAAGTAGATTTTGTCAATTTTTATTCTATTCTATTCTCTATAACATTAATTAAATATTTCTTCAGCATGTCATTCGGTATTAGGTTCTACCACACGAAACATATTATGTAAATATATTTCGGATTTTATAGTAATTTTGTATTAATAACAAGTGTGGAAATTACCTTGAAAAGTTTTTGATTTAAAAATAGAGAGTGATTTTTACAAATATAATCAATATATCCTATATAATTATATTATATGTATATATTATATTAATATCCTATATATTATTATCATTTTACTACGTTACAAATTTTGTAAAATTGTAATACATACTTTTTAATAGTAAAAGTTGGTATAGGAACCACGTTTAATATTTGATTTGTTGTATATTTATAATTAATTTCAAATATTTCACGTATTAAACAGTTATGCAGTATTAGGGAGTTTGCGAAATCGACGTACGCGAATTTACGTTAGGCTCCGTAACTCGTTTGCGTTAAAATTTCTACGTTTCCAATAATTTGAACACTAGTATGAAACTAATGATTGTTCATATTCAAGGAAACGTGAGATTT
>JAABKK020015887.1:0-20546 GCA_011634745.2 Catotricha subobsoleta
TCTCCACGAATCGAATTTTTAAGAGTTTTTAGCGATTTTTTTTTTTGAAATCAAAAAAGATCTGTGGTAATCTTTTTATTCTTTAAATATTGGTTATGAGATTTTTCTAAAAATCATTATAGGGACTACATATTTGATGAAAAAAACCAAAATAAAGAAAAAAATGGGCGGCAAAATAATTTAAGCTTCAGCGGCATCTATTTTTTTCAAGTCTAGAACCGCTACCGGATATAATACATTATATAATAACAAACCTTCTTTACAATTCTTTACATGTTTTGTTGGTTAAGCATATCTGTTTGTCATCATCCTCGCCTTCATTTTCACATTTATTACCACTGATATTATCTGCCGCTGAGTAGTCTCCATTATTGATTAAGAAAATTTCCTCTAAATCTTCATTCTCATAATCATCGAAATCGTAGAAAATCTATTTATGGCGGCCCCCTCTGGAAACTCCAGAGCATGACATATGGCCAGTCCGCCGTTGAAGCGGTGGTTAGGTTTTAATAAATTCGGGCCAAAACATTAAAAATAGTATTTTTAGGTCCAGTCACATCTAAAAATGCTTTTGGAGCTAGAAAAATCGAAACTTTTGGAAAACGAACCACCCTAATAGTCATACCAAAGAACTATATGATTAACATACCCTAAGATAATAATACTTTTAATGGACCATTAAGTGGACAGTTTCTTATTGTTTTAAGTATGGTTTAAGTATAGATTGGTTATGGTTTCTGATTTCACGGAAAAGTATACTGAATCCATACTAAATCCATAATGAAATAAGTATGGTTTTAGTATTTATTTTCAATCAACAAATCAAAAATTTTAGTATCCGATTAAAATAAGTACCAGTACAACATTAATTTAAATTCAATTTAATTATTAAATATAATGTATAATTCAAAGTATCAGAAGTGTCAGTACCGCAAAAAAGAAGTACTATAATTAGCAGTACCAAGTAGTCTGCACTTTACTTACACTAAAATACTAGTACCAAAAAATGTACTTCAGTTTTATACTTAATAAGTACGCCCATCCCAACACTGACTATAAGCATTTTTTTTATAAATTAATCCAGCATTTTCGAAGTTTTTCGGATCGTAAAAAAAATTACTATCGTGTTCAGCTTTCAACATATTCAAAAAGTTAAATTTTGGTTCAGTAAAAAATCAAAAACTCGTGCTTGGCCAAATGGTCGCCAAAATTTTCAATATCATAAATTTTTGGGAAATTTTTAATTTATTTTTTCTTTAAATTGTGTTGTTTAAAATCTTTAACAAAAAAAATTCAATCGTATACAAATCGAGATAATTTTCCCGGTTCCAATGGAAATTTTTGCTCGGAATTAACGGAAAATTCTTACAACTACTAACACTATCAACCATGATTTCAGCCCTGTAGGAATTATTCCGGTCTCAATGGTTAGAATACCTGTACTAAGAAGAGATTGCTCGTTCGTGGTTTGATTTTTATTATCAAGAGAGTTGTATATCCAATCTCGTATTCAATGATAAAAAAAAATTGTGTTCATTCAAAAAATTGTTTGGCTAATACAATGAATGCTATTCAGATCAAAAACCAACTAATTCTTTTGCCCCTCACAGAAAAAAAAAAAACATCTGTTGGTTTCCAAGTCTGAAAAGATGTTATTAATCATTATAACATTGCATTTCTTATGTCTTTAGAAATCAAAAGCCCATATATATATTTATATATTTTAGAATTTTCAGAAAGCAATTAAAGAATTGGAATTAATTTATACAGTTTGATACAGTAGCGATTACTACAGATATTTGTTCTTTTATTCTTGCTATCATAAATTTTTTTAAATTAATATTTTTATTTTTTTTTTAACATTGGTCGCATTAACCTATGGAATTCAGTCAGTTTGTCTGTATATATTCTGAATAACTAAAATAATATTAAATAAAAAAAATTCCAATGTTTTTTCCATCTTTTATTATTTTTTTTTTAATGTTTTTTTTTTGAATTTTTTTTCTGTTGCTGACTTTATTTTCTTTTTCTTTAATTATTGTTATTATTAGTTTTAGTAAATATATTTTGTGTGTAATAACAAATAGATATTAATAGTATTTATTTATAATATACGCGCATAATGTAATATTTATAATTATAATTAGTTTAATTTATGTATTTTTTTTTTGTTGCCTGCATCATCAATCAGTAATAATTATATTTTAATATTTTTTTTTTTTTAAGTAGTTTTTTTTTTTTTTTATACAATTTATTATACTTAATATCGTTCACAATTTAGTTAAATCATTTTCAATTAGTTTTATTTTAAATTTAATTTATATGCGGGGTGTGTGTGTGTGTGCGGTTGTATGAGATGAATGAATGTGTGTGTGGGGATGTGTCTGGTTTTGTGGATAAAGTTTAAAACACTTTTTTATGAAATAAAAAAAAAGAAAAAAATAACGAGAAAAATTAAATTACATTGATTTGAATTTCTATTTACATATATTTTGTTTCTTTTTTTTTCTGAGTAAATAGTAAAATGTATTTATGTTTGAATTTATGCGATTTCAATATTGTTTATTTATTTACTTATTTATTTAGTTATAATTTATTTACTTATTTTTTTTTTTTGGTTTATTTATCCATTTAAAAATATTTTAAAAATAATTGTTCTTCTCTGGCGCATTTTGTTAGTGTGAGTTAACGAAAAGTCAATTAAGAAACTCGCACAAGCGTTAAAAAAATATAAAAAAAAAACTATTTTTTTTTGTTAAATTTTGTTCAAGTTTGTTCTTTACACGCGCAATTGAAATATGTTTTTAAACCCGTGCAAAAATGGAAAGTTTTATGTCGAAAATGTTAAATTAAATTATGGTTTGTAAAGAGAGTGTGTGGTGACGATTTTTAGACAAAACATAATCTCGTAGCATTAGTAAATTCGTTAAAAATATTTTTGACATATATATAAAAAAGTTTATGATTTATATTATTCTTTTTTAATTATATCAGAATTGTGATTAGCTTTCGTATAAAAGTAATACAAATTGAAATTTATGTGTATGAGAGTATGCGTAAATGTAATGATGAATGAGTGTTTAAGCAAAACCACATGCCAAATGACGTTTTATGTATTTTATTTTTATTTATTTTTGATAAAATTTTAAAAATTACATTTTATTTCCTTAATTTTCTTTATTTAGTTTTTAATTTTTTTTTTTTTATTTTTTTCTTGTTTAATGTTAAGACGACTAATAATTATATATTTTATTCATTTATTTAATTAGACTACAATATTTTATTAGTAATTTTTAAAATGTTTTCTCAATCGAATTAGATGTAGATATACAATTTAATGTGGATGATGAGAAAGAGCATTTTAGGGAAGTGTGTTTTTTTGTTTGTATATAATTTCGTTAATTTTAATTATAATTTTTAAGTATCTTTTCTGAGAGAAACACAATATAGAGTATTATTGTTGACTCCGTTCTTTTTTTTTTTTTACTATTCACTATAAATAACACAATGCTGGTTTTGTTTTAAATTTTTCTTTTGTAGATTTCTTTGTTTTATTCTGTTTATTTTGTAGGCCGATATACACATTTAGGTAATTTATGAAAAAATTATTTATTATCATTATTAATTTTAAAAAATAGCACATTTTATTTTCTTCATCATATTAACGTTTGCATTTTATATCTAAAATATAAATGTACGTCCAGGTCTTTACGTGTTTGGTAGTTATTAAATATTTAGTTAATGCTAATTTATTTATTTTTTCAATTCAATATCAATTCAATTAGCGTAAACATTCTTTGTATGTTGCTTTAATTAGTAATAGACAACATTTGCATCTATCATTTTAAAACACATCTAAAACAAAATCTTTGGTTAATATCATCAGCTTTATTGTTTTTTTTTTTTTTTTTTTTTCTTTTTCGTATATCGACTGAAGATAAGATTCTGGGGGGAGGGGGGAAGGGAATCGGATTGTGCGATCGGATTGCACAGCATTGATTCAAATAGCATGTAATATATTAATTAATGAAATAATTAATTTCAAATTGTATATAATTTTGTGTGTGTCTGTGTAATCGTTTTATAACCTCTTCTAATTAATAATAGAAATTTGTTAATTATTAAATTTAATAAAATTGTTGTCTCTTTTATTTACTTAACATTTAAAAATGTATTATTATATTTTTTTTTTTTTTCTTAATTATTATAATTATTATTTATTTATTTATTTATTTAATTATTTAATTTTATTATTTTTTTTTTTTGATCAAAGACAATAGGTATTTAAAAAAAATAATTATTATATTGTATTATATATTATTATATATTTTTATAAAAAGAAAAAAAAAATATTGCACATATTTTATACATTTAATAATATTTATTCAATTTACTTTTAACTTTTAAATTTTTAATTTTTTAGGTTTAATATTTATCATTCTAATAAATTTACGTATATTTAGTTTCAAAATTGCAATAAATCTAGTATTTTTAGTTTTATATATAATTTATACATAAATATTTCAATATTTTTGTATTGTTTTTGTGTAGTTTACCCAATCCAAAAATTTTATGATCAAAACAATATCAAAAAAAAAAAAAAATTGAATAAAAACTATATCAAAAATCAAAATCCAATTGAAAATGCATGTTGTTTTGGGTGATTCTGATTTGGTTTCTGATATGTTTTAGCCATATATATCAAAAACACCTGAAAACATCATATATTTCTATATGTTTTTTTTTGTTATGGCTCTGATCATGTATTTTCGGCAGGCGTATACACTTTTTTTTTAATTTTTTTTTTATTGATTATTTAAATTAAATAATTATTTAATTATTATTACCCTGTGTTTAAATGTGGTGAATTGTAAATGTGTGACAGCATATATATATATGTGGATGAGTGTTTAAAAGCAAATAAAAAAAATAAAAGAAAGAAAGAAATGATCGCACGTATTTAAATTGAAAAATAGTGAATAAAAAAAAAAAGATTCATAATAATAATTAATTAATATTTTTATGTAACTGATAGTCGAATTGAAATACATGACAATACAGTAAATTACATTTAATTTAATTTTCGATTCACCAACCATTTTTGTAATAAATTATGTTTATTTCAGTTTAGATTTTCCGTATTCATTTAATTTACTATATTGGTTGAGCTCAAATTCAAATGTAGTACAATTTGAAGTTTATTATTCTGTTTTATATTAATTTCTTTTCACACATATTACTTTATTTGAATTTACGTATACTAACAGTTATTATATAATACCGAGTGCTTCAGCTAACGTGGACTAGCTATTTTATATTTCTGTTCTAAAGTTTATTATGGTTGAGGTGCGTGAATGCAAAATGTAAAAAAGTTTTATTTTTTCGAGAAATAACTTTCGTGCAATCATTCGATTCAAGTTCGACTTAACCATACAAATTATATGAATAGAAAAATTAAATAGATGTCTCCCATGTTAGTTGAACCATCCTATATATAAAAAAATAAAACATATAATTGGTAAATATTCGTTTATCGTTCAATTATTTGTCTTCTCCGTTCACATTTGTTTATTAATTTTTTTTTTTTTTTTTTTTTTTTCATATATATTATGTCATTTTTATTTAACTTTATGTTAAATTCGAGATAATTACGAATATTGAGATAATTAACATATTAATATTTATATAAAATATACATTCACAATTACAACATTTGACTTTCTATACGTCACATCGACATTACACTGTCTTAGAGTATATAGAAAATTTTATTGGTAGAGTAAAAGGTAGACAATTTATAAGTATTAAAAAGAAATCTGTGTAAACTATTTATTTTAATCATTTTCTTTTTGCTTTATCTGTTAGTGTATCAATTAAATTAATTATATATATATATTTGTTTATATATATATATATAGATTTATCATAATCAAAATCCACCATAGCCACCTATATCTGGTTTAATGCGATCAAACATTGAATGATGATTTGACAGGTAACCAGCAGCAGCAGCTGCTGCAGCCGCCGCAGCAGCTGAATGATGATGCGTTGCAGCTGCTGACTGATGATGTCCATAACCTACGGGAGCTGTGTTACCACCATAACCATATGGATAATTTGGGCTTGGCATATGTATTGTTGGTGGTGTTACAGCTGATAAGGATTGCTGTTGGTGTTGTTGCTGTTGTTGATGCTGTAAATGATGGTGTTGAGCGGTTATAGCCATTGACTCATCAAATAGTAGCTGCTCACGATTTTTTATTAACTGTTCGCGATTGTAATTAACAGCAGCTGCAGCAGCTGAATAGCTTGAATGATGGTGTTGACTGTATGGATGATGTGGATGATGATATAATGGATTTACAGGCATCGGCATATGTGGTGGATCCATATAAATTGGTGGCGGTGGTAATGATGATGATTGTATTGCTGCTGCCATTAGGTTTGAATGATACGAGTTCATTGCAACAGCAGCTGATGCTGGTGATGGAGTTGGTGAATAATTATGATTTCCTACGGCTGTTAAGCTACTTACTGAAAATGGGCTACTTAATGAACTATAAGTGTTACTATTATGGTGGCTATTATTATTTGAGGGAGGAGTATGCGTTGATGGACTATTCGACGATTGGACGTTACCACCATTTGGCGGTATGACAATTGATGATGGTGAAAAATTTGAACTTGAATAATGTGACATTAAAGAATTACTATTTGGTGTACCTGGTTCATTAACATCACTACTGCCACTCCCATTACCAACAACTTGAGACGCACTATTTAACATTGGACTACCCACATTTGTTCCCGTTGTTGATGAATAACCTGATGAATATAAACAACTATTTTGATATTGTTGTTGTTGTTGTTGTTGTTGTTCGCCGCCACCAGATATCGTTGACATATCACTTAAACGATTCTCCGTTACTGGTCGCATATTACTTAAACTATGGACATTTCCACCAGAACTAACACATAAATTACCACCACTACTACCAGCACTGCCTCCACCACTATTTGATGATGATGAAGTGGCCGCTGAATCATTATTATTATCACTTAAACTAGGTATTTGATCGACTAGTGATTCTAAACCGGAAAGACTTTTTGATGTGACATCTGTTGTGCCTATTTTACTACCATAAGCATCACTAATGCCATTTGATGCCGATTGATGATGTAAATGATGGTGCTGATGTTGATGATGGTGCTGGTACTGCTGTTGATGTTGATTTTGAAGTTGTTGATGATGCTCATTAAGGTGATGATGTAAATCACTATTACTTCTATTTAATAAGTTAATGCTACCATTTTGACTATTTATTTGCTGTTGCTGTGATTGGTGTTGCAGGTAACTATCGTTTAGTAATGGTTCATTAGAGGCGGTTTGTCTAGAATGCTGTTGCTGTTGTTGTTGCTGCTGTTGTTGTTGTTGTTGTTGTTCGATGTAGTTACTAGATGGGGGTGTACTACGGTATGGTGAATAACAAATATTTGAACTTTGATGATGCATTTGTTGGGACATACGATTTGTATGATCCATACCAACACTAACACCACTAGGTGGCGTGGGTGAAAATCCGCCATCATTACCACATTGATTTCTTGAAGTATGAGTAACACTATTGGTTTTTGTAGTTATTGTAGTTGTCGTTGTATTATCACCAGTTAACATACTAGTTGGGGGTTCGAAATCTGGTGGTCCTAAGTTGGGAGATGCTGGCGATCGTGATGAACCAACATCCACGTTACCACTATTACCATTTCCAGCCAAATGTTCAGTTGAAGAAATAGCTGCTGATATTTCTGACGATAAATCATGTGAAAATTGTTGTGGCGATGATGAGGACTGTTGTTGATGAAGATGTTGATGCGGGTGCGGCTGTTGGTGCGGATGCTGATGCTGATGAAGCGGATGATATGATGACTGTTGTTGATTGTTATGATGGATATTTTGATTCATATTATTTATTGACATTGATGTTGGTGTATTATAACTACCAGTTGAGTTATTTATTGGGGGAGTTGATGATGTGCCAGCACTATTACCTGCCATTCCCATTGGACAAAAGCTTCCACCAATGTTAGTATTACTTGGTGGTGGTGAAAATAATCGTAAAGGTTGCTGTTGTGAGAGACTAGAACAATTTTTAGACGACGATGAGGAAAACATAGATGATAAACAACCATCTGGTGTGATGGAACCACCCCCACCCCCACTACTATTATTATTATTTATAATGGCCTCTAATCCACTACTACCACTACCGGGTGTCGTAGTTTTTGGTGGTTGTTGTGACAAAGACGAAGTGCCATTGTTATCAGTTTTAATTTTTTTTGGTCGACCACGTTTTTTCTTTGGCATTTCGCCGTTCATTGATTGGGTATCTTGTTGAACGGATGCAGTTTGTATACGTCTTGGTGTAGTTATTTTCATAGTTTCATCGCCTTCACCGCGAACTTTTTTCGGTCGTCCACGTTTCTTTTTACCAGGAACATCTACCATTGTCACATCATTAATGTTACTATTGCCACTACCACATTTACCACCTAATATGCTATTACTAATGTCTGTTAAATCCGATTGGTGATGATGATGTTGTTGTTGCATCATACCTGGTAAGGGCCCACCGCTACCTAATATTCCAATAGATGATGGCGTTGGTATTGATGAAGGCGAAAAATTGGTTGTCAAATTATCAGGTTTTGTTGGTTCAATTTCATAGCACGCCTTAAATTTAGGATCATTGAAAACACATTCCGATTCATCTAGATGAGGAATTAAGCCATTCAAATAATCACGAAACTTCTTTAGCGCTGTATAGAATGGTACTTTATCGGCAGCACGTGGTAGTTGAGCGCATCGAGCACTTGATGATGGCATCACCCACATATACTATTACATATTTATTTCAATTTTCCCATTGATTCATTTTTAATTGTAGAGAAATGGAAAAGGGAATATATTTTTATTTATTTATAACAATTACAAAAATTTATTAAAGATACAAATTCAAATTCAAATTACCGTATTAGTTCCTTCAATACATTCCGGTTGTCGGCCAAAATTGAAATCTTTTTTCCCCGAAAATACTTCAAATATTAATTTACCATTGAAAACAGCAATTTTTGGACGAAATCGCCGTAATTTTTCTTGCAACATACGACTACCTTCTTTTATTTCTTTTCGCGTTAAATCTGCTGATCCTTTTGTAGCTCGCTGTACCATATTTGTAAAACCAATACCAAAGTCTAATAATTTATAATCTTCGTCGGCGCTCATTTGTTCGTGTGTTAATCCAGATAAATATAGACACTTCCAAAAATGATTACCAGGTCCTGCATAATGATGTCCCTTATATGCGGCAAACAGCCCTGGATTTATGCCAATCTACAATGTAAGTTATAGTTAATTTTAGTAAAAAAAAAAAAATAAACATAAACACTGTGAAGGCGATATTTTGAGTTATTAACACTTAAATTTCTTCCTTTTATTTGTGTATCGCAGCATATATTATGCCCAGCGGTCTATGAATATATATAATAATAATAATAATCGCGTGTTTGGTCTATTTGCATTAGGATTCGGTCACGTTGAATAATAAATAAATAATTGAATATTCTAATTCCATTAATCATACTCATAAAATGCTGTATGCATTTAAAAAAAAAAAGAAAAGGAAATGCAGCTATACATTAGATAGTACATAGCGGTTTTTGGAAATTAATTTATCATTTTCTACTATATATATATCGCATTATTGAGATTATTTCTGCATTATTAAATTATAAATTTCAGGTAGTGGATAATAAAGTTAAGAAGTTAACATATTGCTACGGTAATTGAACAATTGCTCTATAGATTTTTTTCACAATCAACATATTTAGGTATAACAATTATTTTCCCAGATGAACACGTGTTCTTGCTATGCGTGGGATACATTTTAAGTATGCGCCATATGCAAATCATATTTTGAAAAATCAATAGTAATAGATCTCCTAACCCTCGCACTACAATATCCTCGTATCTATTGTTATTGTAATATGACTGTAATTTAAAAAGCATATATATTTTTAAATGTAAATAAAATCGAAATTACACTCACTATAATTATGTCCAAATTATTTGCCAAATGATCGGGTAATGTGCGTTTTGATACTTCTTCCTCACTCATACCATTAAATCGATCATGTTTCTTTCGTTCCTTGGTTATTAATGGTTTAATTATTCTAACTGCTTCACCAGCTCCATTTGGCACAATTTGTCTGATTAATTAAATTAAATTGAAATGTAAATAGTTAAAGAAAAAATATTTAAATTTGTTCAGACAATTAAACTGCACTTACCCTTCATCGTCACGAATTTTTTTCTTGCGGCCACGCTTTTTTGGTCCAGCATCTCCTCCCATTGGTGATGTTGTTGTTGCTAGTGGACTATGCATAGATGGTAGCAATGAATTTTTTAATGTAGATTGATTGCTACCATTATTTAGTGATGTTAATGATGTATATCCTCCGAGAGCACTACCACTATTACGCATTTGTTGTAGAGCTAAACCAAAACTTGCACCAACTCCGCCTATATGATGCTGCTGTGGTGACATTGAATGCATGTCATCATCAACAAAATTATATGGGTCATCCGTAGCTGGTGATAAATTTCGTTGCTGTTGTTGTTGTTGCTGATGAATCATCATCGATAATCTATTATTTAAATGTAAATTTGATTGCGATGTTGGTGACATTGTCATTAAATCATCCCCAGCTGAACCTGTGCCACCACCACTTGCATTACTATTACCGCCGGCGTTCGCATTACCACCACTTAAACTGTTATTAAGATCATATACATCGTCTATTGGATTATTGTTTGGTGTCGTTGGGGTCGATGGTTCCGATGACATATTATGATGTTTTATAGATGGTGTTGGTGATGATAATTTATATGGTTTAAACGTAGTTGGCTGTTGTTGTTGTTGTGGTTGTTGTTGTTGTTGCTGTTGTGGTTGTTGTTTGCTATTGTTATAAATGTTACCATAACCATTTAACGGTGGTAAATACATTGGAGAATATCTACTTGTAAGAGAAAAAAAAATGGGAATAATGATTATGTATGTACCTTACGAACAGAGAACATTAATTTAACAAATAAAATGTAGATCTTTATATTATTATATTATATTTCAAGCATCATATTAGAATTTGATTTTGAATGGGAAACTTACAGTTTATATTGATTATGTTGATTTTCCTCATGGTGATTTTGTAAATCCATTTGGTGCTGTTGCTGCTGCTGTGAATTTTGATGATGATGATGGTGAATATTTTGTTGTTGGTTATAATGATATAACTGTTCCTGCTGATATTGTTGTTGCTGTTGTTGGTGATGATGATGTTGTAAACGTAACTGTTGTTCTTCAAATTCTTGTTGTTCCTGCTGCTGTTGCTGTAAAGCTGCATGACGGCGTCGTTGTTGTTCCTCTAATTCTAATTGTTGATTTAAATCACGCTGCTGTTGTTGATGTTGAATTTGTTGTTGATGTGTGTTATGTTCGTTAATATCTCGAATTAAACTGTCCTCGTTATTAAGTTGTGGTGGCATTTCTTGTGGAGCAATTGGTAAATTAACTGCCATACTATCCAGAGTATTATTGTTACTAGTAATATTTTGTTCACTTTCTTCATTCTCCTCATCATCAGCATCACCAGCGATATCAGCATCAACAGCGTCATCAGCGTCATCAGCATCTTTATCTTCAATATTACCAACATCAGCCATGGCTGGCTGTACTGGTGATTGATTATTTGATAATAAAGTTTTTGGTGATGTTTTATTTACACGATCATTTACAGTGTCTTCAGTTGATTGTTCAATATCGTCACAGTGGCGCTGTGGTTCTGGTTCTGTTGATAAAAAACTATCAGTTGATATCATTGGTTCAGGTTCTGTTGGCGAAAAACTATCATTTGATATCATTGGTTGCGTTTCTGTTGGTAAAAAACTATCAGTTGATGGCATTCGTTCTGGTTCTGTTGGTAAAAAACTATTAGGTGATATCATTGGTGGTGGTGATGTTAATATATTTTGTTCTTTATCCTCTACTTGTTCTTTAAATTTTATTTTCTCGTCCACATATTCATTAGTTTGCTTTTGTGATTCGACCTGTATATTCGTAGTATCGTGCTCAACCTCACCGGCTTCAGCATCTGATTCCATTGACATTTCAACACAATTACTATTACTGTTTTCTTTTTGATATAATTGTAATGATTCTGGTTGTGACTCCAGTTCCATAGGCGATGATTGTGCATCATTAACTTTCATATCTTGAACATCAATGTGTTTGACCTCCTCATTAATTCTATCATCAATAGAATTACCTTCGTGATTTTTTTCTTTTGCCGTTGATAAAAGATCAGAACACGTTGGCGGCAGTTCTAATTCCATTTGGTTATATAAATGTGTATGTGATTCATTTGTATCTGTTGCACTTTTATCATTTATTATATTCGAATATATATCATTACTATCACTCCCATCACTATTATTTCTATAATTATTATCTATTGTTGGTATACGTAACGAAGGTGGTGATAAAGGACCTCCTGGTAATGGTGGTGGTGTTGGTATTGTTGATTGTTCATTTACTAATTTTGTAACAGTTGTTATTGATTCATCTACACTATCCTGGTTTGTTGTTATTATTGTTGATGTTGTTGTTGTTGTTGTTGTTGTTATAGGTGCTGCAGTTGTTACAGTTGTTGTAGATGTTGAGGATAATGTTTCTTCTATGCTTGTTGTGGATTGTTGTTTCGGAGAGGAAGATGAATCCATTTTTAATGACATTGGCATTGTATCCGTAGATAATATTCCCACTGTATTTAAAATATTTGAACACTCTTGATGAGACGATGATGACAATGATGTTGCAGTTGATACTTGCATTTTGATTTAATTTATATTTTCTTTTTATTATTCTCAATTACCTAACGCACTTAATTCCTTTTAGTTTAGCTGGATTTATGTCAGCTTTGAACAATATTGTTTCCACACTACATCTATTTGTTGTTAATTTCTTTATATTAATATCGCACATAATTTCACTTTCTTGGTTTTTTTTTTTTTTTTTTAATTTTTCAATTAACAAACAATAAACTATATTGAATAGTAGTAGTTATGTCTACTTAATGTTATTTTGATAATGATATTGCGGTGATTGTGGATGCAGCATTATAGTTTCTGATCAAAGCTTTTTGCATATATTTTTTTTGTTATATTTATCGATGACATATTCATTCTGGTAAACCGCATCAACAAATGTCACATTTTAATATAAAGTTTGAATTTGTTTTTTTTTTTTTTTATTTGTTTAATTATGAATTTGGTTTTTGTTGCAAATAACAAATAACAAATGGCAACTTGCTGCAACGCAGCTATTTTACTAATGAGTTATAAAGTTTTTTTTTTTTTTTTTATTCTCTTCTAGTACGCATTTAGTATTTATCCATGTAAAAAGTGCTTTTATTATTTGTTCTTTCGCACATTTGTTTGGTATTTATTTCACACATGCTAAAATAGTATTTAATAACTTAATGATGAGAACAGCAGGCCAGAGAATAAAATAAACACACATAAAAACAGAGCAAGGAAAAAAAATAAATTTCAAAAAAAAACCAAAACAAAAATCGGTAAGAACACCCCCAGCAGCAAATTCCAAAAAGAGCACTAGGTTTATTTATTTATTTTTCTTTTCGTGTTCTACTCCTTAAAAATGTTATATTTTGTGTGATGGTCGTCGTTCTGCCATTGGTGGATACAATTTAATTTTAAAATATATCGGATATAATTTGTTGTTGTTGTTGTTAGTTTGTGGATGGGTTTACAATATTATATATTATATTATTAATATAATTCTAATTAAATTTATTGGTGTATAAGTTTGCCACCACTGTGTTGTTGGTGCTCTGTTGTTATGCTGTTCTATATTAATCCGACCATTTGTAAATGAATGTGTTTCAAAATACAAATACTTTTTTTAGGCTCCAAAAACAGAAAGGAAAAAAAAACTATCTGTTAAATAGTAGAATTTTCGTAATGTGACGGATCCGAAGCCATTTATGATATTTTATCATCACCACAATAATATTTTGATAATAAATTATCGTACACTTTTAACACACCACCACCGTCAATAATATTTATTATAAATATAATATCAAATAGTTCACTTCTGAAAACAGAAATAACGATGAAAAATATATAATTACCGCGCACACACGCATTCAATATTTTTGATATTATTATTTTATTTCATTAGTCGACTGTTTTTTTTTTTTTTTTTTTATTTCGTTTTTTCTTTTATAACATTTTTAATATAAACCAATTCTAATTAGGTGTTTTGTAAGTCTTCTGTTTCTCAAATTTTACACAATTTGATAGTGCCGTACAAGCAATGATTTGTAATTTTTTACGAATTCAATTCTTTTCTTCGATAATATATTGTAATTTAAGACATTAGGATTGGAGGTATAAAATATTATATTCTTGAATATGTTCTAAACTGGTCGTCGTCGTTAGTCGCACCGCTCGTTGTTCGCTGTATTTGTTGTTGTTGTTGTTGTTGTTGTTTTTTTTTTGTTCTTCAATACCTATACGCGTTGTTGCCGTCTCGCCTTTTTTATTTAACAGCGCCGTCGCTATTAAATGGTATGGTGACGTCAGGCCAATCCTCACACTAACAAATCATCCAGCATGCATAAAATAAAAACATTTTCATTGTACTCAGGCATTCAACATACACACATACACATTTGTTTATTTGCAACGACATAACAAAAAAAAAAATAGATAAAATTAAAAAAAAAAAAAAAATTCTCGTTGTTATTCGTTGCCCAATATTAAAACCAATCCCATATCATATGCACACATGCGCATTATCACATTTACCTACTCTACTAAATGGTTTCCTATTCCTATATTATAAAAATATAGAAATTGAACTTTTATATGCCACACACAGAACACACATTGTGTGTTAGCTGCTTCTAATTTTGCTTCTTCTTCTTCTTCTTCTTTCAGCTTTTTTTTATTTTTTCCTTCACTTCATAATATTGTACATGTATTTTCTGTTTATATGTATTTATAATCTAATCTTGTTATTGTTTGATTTTTGATGCACCAAACGACGTTGCATTTTATTATATTTGCTCACTGCATCTGATTTGTATATAAGAAGTACTGTAAATTTCGTTATCGCAAATTGCAATATTTAAAAAAAAAAAAAAAAAAACAAAAAAGGAAAAGAGAGAATTATATTCGCAAAACGTAACGTATGAATTTCGTTATCAATAAAATTCTTTGTTTGAATATTTGCTTTTAATCGCTCGTTTTTGTTTTAAATTTAGAACAACTTATAATTATTGGTTTGATCTTTTGTTGTTTAAATGAATAATTATTGTTGTGTTTGTACTTTGTATCAAATTTTATCAGCAAAATTAGTTTTTGTTTAATTCACATAGGCTATAGACCCATGGATCATGCCTGGCAGTTGGCAGACCTATCATATATAAGCATTGTGTAGGTTATTTACGCATACAGGCAAAACCCCCAAACCGCATACATATTAAAATATACAGCACATGCCAATGCTATATATAACATATGACATATAACATATAAAATAAATGTTTCAAATGTAAGTATTTTATTTTATACTTACTTATATATATACATATATATATATATATATTTTTTTTTTGTTTCTCTCTGTATAAATATATTCAAATGTGTGTCAAATACGACGAGTTCAGAATATTTTATTTACATTCTGCTATGTAAACGCTTCATTTCTTTGCACACCAAACTAATAAATTGCAACTACATATTATTTTATATTTTGTGTATCGCTGTGTTTCTCTTTTTCCAAAATTCTCTTCATCTCTCTTGCAGTCCGATTTGTTGTCGAATGTAATTTTATTTTATATATAATATATATCAATTGCCCATTATACGCATGCACTATATGCACCAGTAAATAAGGGTAGGCACTTGGTAGCCTCAATTTTCAATTATACCCTACTTTTATTTGTAATTTATTTGTTTAATTATTTATTTGTTTATTTCTTTTGGTTTTACAACCGAAATTATTATACGTATATAAAGTACAATCATTCCAAATTCTTAAATACAATTAAGTAGTTATATTATTTTCAGCATATTTGAAAGTCATGAAATTATTATTTTCTGCTTTTAAAAAGTAATTGAAAGGATGGATTTGCATAAACTTTGATGGATTTTGAATTTTGTACCTTTTCAACAACTAATGTGTTACTTAAATACCAGAAAGCTAAATATTATCATATGATATAAAATAGAATATATGGATGGATAATAAAGTGCGTTGAATAAATGCAATTGTCATATATAAGTAGTACTTAAAAATAAACTTTAATTTTGTTTCATCAATCAAACTTATAAATGTTAAAACTACATCTTAACAGCACATCGCCCTCAAAATAGGAAGAACAATCACAACAACATCAACAACATCAACAGCAACAACAACAGCAACAACAACAACAAAAAGACTTACACTAGTTTCACTGCATATAAACGTTTGTTATCTGTTTTAAAATGCACTTGTGTACATTGTTAAAAATTAGCATAATATTACAACAAAACTATTATCGCATTCTATACAATTACATTTTTCATATCGGCATTATTACACTATTTTGATTGCAAAATTGTATTTTATTATTGTATATATAAATAGGTTTATCGTTTATCGCACAGAAAACATACGTAACAAACTCTTCAATATAGATAAATATTAATAATGAAACAATCGTAATAAATCTCTGGTGCAGTTTTCGTGATAATAAATTTATTTTGAATATTTTATTAAGCCTTTTTTAATGTTATATATATATTATATACATATATATGTGTATAATAGTTTCTCTATAATTTTAATATGTACCCTATTTAATACCTACCTTGTTCAACGTTCATTATAGCTTTTATATAGTCTGGATATATGTTTAGTTTATAAATCAGGGTGTTGAACCCGATTCGAAACAAAACTTTTCTGGCCGGAGGAGATCATGGACTCACAGAATTGCTTTTGAATCAGTAGGGAAGGTATACTCATTTCATGAAATGTATGTCTTACGGGTCATTGCCGTGTATCGTTGTGGAACTTATAGCATATATGCTTCACGACGTAACATACAAATCTCGTAATGGCACCCCCACTCGATATACGCAATATACGAAAAGTTTTATCTCGATTGGACCTACTTATTTTCGAGAATGTATATGAAAAATATGAAAATAAATTTGTGAAATAAGTATATTCCGTTTACAATTCAAATTTGATTCTTGTTCTTTGCATAAAATATCATCAAATTGAAATTGCTTAAACCTGGGACACACTTTAAAGATATGTATTTGTATTTTTTTTTTTAATATTTTTAACTCGGGTATATTCTGATTGGTTAATATATCATGAAAATCATAACTTTAAATTTTCTTCTTTTTTTTTTAAATAGCTGTTTGAACCCGGAACAAAAAATTGCAAAGTTTGATTCCCTGATACAAATATATCACATTATATTTTAACCCACAGCTACAGCTAGTTGTATAATCTGTGTATAATAATATATATCCTGTATGCGTGGATTCGCGTTTTGTGCAAATATATCTAATTTATAAAATATACGTATATAAAATAAGTATATAATAAATTCATCTCTCCATTATATAGAGTACTTTTTACAGAGGCGCGCGCGGTAATCATTAAGAGACCAGAAACAAAACAGTTATAATATAAGTATATAAACCAATCCACGAGGCCTTTTTTCACAATCTCAATCTCATCATCAAAAAAGAAGAAAAAAATGAAAAAAGAAAAAGGAAAGAAAAACGACATATAATAGAAATTTCTTTGCTGAATAACACGTGTGGCTTTGTTTATGTTTTCGTTCTTATCGTTCTTTCTTTTTTCTTTTTTTTTTTGGTACTATGTTTTTACAAACTTTTAATTTTAATTTTTAACTTGCTATGTTTTTCTCAGTTACTTTTACTTAGTTTATATTTCGTTGTATTTTATGCAAATGGTCTTCTTTTTCTAAAGTACTCTCTTTCTTCTTAGCTGATTTACAATTACGCACGAAATATCAATATACATATTTGATAGAAAATTCTTTGAAAATATATATATGTAAGCTACATTCCACATAAGTGTCACTATTTAAATTTAACGGTTTCATTTTAAAATGAATATTATTTGGCGGATAGTACAGTCTCATTAGTCTTTTAATTTGTCTACTTATGATTAATTATATAAAATAATTCTTTCATTTTCTAATCTAGAATAAGATTTCTATTTAATAAAAAGAAAAAAATGTGAAATAAAAGTAAAGATCGGGTAAATAAATGATATTTTAAATTTTCATTTGAATACATAATAATGAAAACGGTTCCTGTATAAATGTGCGTGCGCTGTTAAATTTAATATTATGATGTGAGTGTGCGTGGGCGATATGTTCGTTTTGACACATTTGAGAGAGGCTTTGTGCTTATTTATATTTTTTTTTATGTACAAGAACAGAACGAACAGGATGAAAGTTAAAGGTAAATATATGTACTGGCTGCCAACAGTATAATTATTTGCACTCTCGCTTGCACACACAGCCACACACACATCCATATACAGGAACTAATACATTATTACCAACTACTCCAATCTGTATATAAAAATTTAAACTGAAGCTATTCAAACAAGTGCATAAATGTTGAAAAAAAAAATAAATAAATAAATACTGAACGGTACACCCACCGCATATACTATTTTGTCATAGGCGGCGAGTACTATATTTCTATATGAAAAATCAAGTGTATGTGGTGTTTGTCAATAGATTTTCATACTAAAATTCATATCTATTTATCTATCCGTACAAAATCAAAAATTATTTTTTCTTGTTTCTATAAAACTTTATTCAACTATAATCTGAGATTACCATTTAATCGTTTAATTGGAGAAAAATCCTACACTCGATGAGATTAAAACGTTGATCTAACGAAATAAGTAATTGGATTTTAACGGTTTTTAAATTATATTGGATTTGATTATTAGCTACATATTTCCAAATTTCGAATATGCAGAAGATTTAGAATATATGGCATCCAAACAATTAAAAACTTCGCTGATTTTATTTTATTTTATAAAATTTATATTTTCAAATAAAAATTTGAAGTAGTTGTATAGTGTTTTTTAATAAAAATATACGTCGCGTTTGGTTGCTACGCTAATCAGTTTTTATATATTCATATATGTACATTGTTTTCATATGGAATTATATATATTATATATACTATGTACTATATGTAGGATTGTAGGTATATGATGGTATATATAAAATAATAATAATATATAGCTGTTATTTATTTGTATATATATAAATATATTAAATGTAGATTATTATTATATATATTTATATAAATTGTAGGTAGACATGAATTGAGTAGAGGATATATTAGATATTCATGCACAGCACAACAACTTATATTACATGTTTATAACTATATATATGAATTCCTATATATATATATAAATATATTGTATTCTACATATTAAACAACATATCTGTTTGTTTTTTCTTCTTTTTTTTTTTTCTTTTTTTTTGGTTTGATTATTAAAAGTGGTCTCTTCTAATTGAAAATGAAATTTTTATCGAATAGTTTATACGAAAATAATCAACTAAAGGACTTGCATCAAATATTCGTTGAATAGGATGTGTATGATAAGTTGAAAGGAAATGGATTTTATCTAAAATTCAACCATTTTGGCGCTGTATCAGCAAATATATACTCAACCGTAATATAATATAAATAAACATATAAAGATTATATCATTATTATTTATATTGCTTTGGTATATTTATAAGCTTATATTTTATAAAATACTTGTGTAGCTTTTGATATATATACATTTATTTAATATCCATGGCACAGGGTTGGATGAAATCATGGATTTTTGCTTTAGACTCTTCTTTCGTCTGGGCAAAGAAATATTTTTTTTTTTAATGCTATGTCCGGAGGAAATGTCTTAGGATTTGGAGGCAACATTTATGCCGCTTGAAAATATATAGATTTTTCTTTCCTTTTCAGTTTTTTTTGTTAAAAAATTATATGCCGGATGTTATAACCGCTCGTTTATCAAGTGTAGAATATCTAATTTGGAAATAGCTATAATGCATTGGTTTAATATTGGAAAAATAAAACGAAAGATATTTCGAGGTTTTACTATTTTATTGGATAAGTAGAGAAAGAAAAAAAAAACGTTGAAAAAAAAATATGAATCGGCCGGTAGAAAACAAAAGCCTAAATAAAATTGCAAAATCACCAGAAATATGTAAATGGTCACCAGAAATATGTAAATGGTCACCAGAATTTATATGTGATTTGTCACCAGAAATATATAATTTGTCACCAGAAAACGAATTGGTTACGCTTCCACCATTCTGACATCCAACACTATTTC
>JAABKK020015898.1:0-20539 GCA_011634745.2 Catotricha subobsoleta
TTTTGAGGAATGTAATATGCATAATGCATATAACATAGCTATGTTATTTGAAAAGAGACATTTGTGGGGCCGTTTTAGATATATATGGATTGTCCACGGTTTTTCATAATTTATTCACATTTATTTTTTGGGCGTTATTTCGTATTTTAATAATTTTGAATATTTGGGCAATAATTCGTTATTTTTGCGAAATATCGCCCAAATTTATTTCGTTTTTTCATTTGGGCGATATTTCCTTGGGCGATACATCGTTCACCCCAATATTAGTACTTCATACATTTTATTTCATTTTTGAAAAATTTAAAAATATTGAAAGAAAAAAAGTTTAGTTTCTTAATTTTTTACTTCATTTTTTTAAAAAAAAAAAAGTCTTTTTTCGCAAATTTGCTTCTTTTTGTTCTAAGCAAAATGAATTCGTGTAGCAATCCAAAATTTCAAAAATTTAAAAAAAAAAATTATTGGTTTCGTGATTTTTTTTTTCATACTTTTCTTTTTGAGTTGGGTTCCAAAACTGTAGTGAAAGGGTTAAGATTTTTTCTTGACATTTAATAATATTCTTTAAAAAAATGAAGTCCAATAGCTTTTTTATATATAGTTAAGTTAATTTATGCACAAGAATATTGATTTCTACGAAAAATAAAATAATCTTGTGTGAACAAATTAGCTACATATTTTGCAAAAAGGTCTTTTATTGAATTTCATTCGTTTTTCATAAAAATATATTAATTACTATTGAGCAAATATGTAATTTGAACGGCTAAACCATCTTAGCAATAACCTTGAATTAATTGAATTATATCATTCTCTCAGATTAGCTTTTTACATTTAAATAAATAAACACAGTGGACAATATGAATTATTTATGATTGGCCAATAATTTACATGTGTGTCGGTTAGGGTGACCCATTTTTGTCTGCGAATATTAAAGTATCTTGGATAGACTAAGAAATCTAAGATACTTTAATATTTTGGGTAACTATAGTGTTGGTGTTTTCAGTTAGTAGTCATCAGCATCGAAATACGCATAACAATTTTTTTTATTTAATTATTAATACTAGTTAGTACTTGAGACTATGCTCATGTCATATACTCATTATTATTATGACATTATTTACATATCATAAATAATATAATAATAATAAAAAAAAAAAATTATAACCGCATATCTGAATATAATCATCGGCACATAAATAGTGTATAGTATTTATAAAAATAACATATGTAATGTATGCATACTGTATATACCAAAACAATAAATATTACATACATATCGTAGTAGTGTGCATGCTTTAATACTAAATATTGATATCCAATATTCATAAAAATAAAGTGTACCTATATTATAGCTATCTAAAGCTACAATTACATTACATGTACTACATATATTTTTTCTATATATAAATATATCTTTCTTTTTCCAGAGCAATAATATATTGGGTTTATAACTCTGTCATGGTACTTCCAAGCAAAAAATACAAAATAGACTATACAGAAAACTCCTACAGGTGAATAATTTCTATATACCCATCCACATTTATATATTTTATATTTTATATATGTTGTAGATTTAGATATTCTATAATAGCAGTCTTGTAGTCATATCTTAGCATTATACTAAAGTGCAAGAAAATAAATTTACTCTTCAATACACAATAGTAGTAGTACCATTATATCATAATAACCATGGTAGGGTAGTGTAGAGAGATATCTATGTATCTACCCTACCATCCATACACTGTATATTCTTCTACTTCTTTTAATATTGATTTCACATATTTTTCTTTTTTATTTCACATATCATATACAGAGCACACATGAAGCTTACAATAAAACATTTACAATATGGAGACTTTGGAAATTACAGATGCATATCAAAGAATTCACTTGGAGAGACGGAAGGTTCAATAAGAGTTTATGGCAAGTAAAATTATTAATAATATAGTGGAATCCAAAGTATGGTGTCCAATATTATGCGACTATTGCAATGTATCTATTTTCATATTTTCTTTATTTTTTTTTTTTCATTTTTGCAATTACGAGTCGCTGATTTTAATACGTTATTTGAAATAAGAAATGTGTTCGATATCAAATAGAAATAGTACTTTTCGGATTTTCTTAATACATATGTACTTGATTGATGTTTGTTTTAAAAAAATTCTGCATTAAATTTACGTAGCAACTTAATGGGATGTTGAATCAAATTCAATAGTTTTACCAATTCAGAATTTACAAGTCTATTTACATTTAATTGAGTTGAAAAATGTTATTTAGTTTATTTTATCCTTAAACTTATAGGATTCTTTAAGTTTCAAACAAATGAAATAAAAGTCAATTAAACTTTATACACTATATTGTGTCGAAGTTGGTATACGTAAATTTATATAACATAAAGCATTTAATTGAAAATAGCTGTATTTAAAGTACAGCAAATAAATCGATAGGAATATTTAATAAATTTATGACGGTCCAAAATTTTATTAGCAATATTATTCCCTTTATTTATTATTCGATTTTTGTTTTTTCACGTTTTCGTTAACTGAAACAATGCCTGATAAAATAATACAATAGAGATTTAAAATTATGCGAGTCACTGGAACAAATAAACTTAATAGTGAAATTTTCAAAAAAAATCAAAACTTAAATTTTCTATCACACATTCTCTTATTTTAGTCTTTAACATTTTACCCCGAAGAAATTTTAAATACATATATTTATACACATTTGTACAAAGTTTCGTGTCTCAGTTATATCAACTATTAGCGAAACTAATTTTCTTGCAAAATGAAACAGTAGATTTATGTTAAAGGTTGCATTTTATTAATTATTTAGTTAATATGTCACAAATATTATGTTTGAACGCCAATCATTAATTAATATAGTATAATAATCTATTGTTTTTATTAATTAATTGACTATATTACCCCTTCAGAAACATTTTCAATATAGCTTAACATTTATAATTTACGGTTTAAAAATGGAGCTCCATTCAACTTCAGAAGTTGACGAGTAAAACAGCAAATAGAGGGAAAATATATTATTTTTATCGCATTTCATTGGTCAACCAAAAATGTGGAGTATATAAGTATTAATTATTCAAATATGCATTATTTTGAGTTAATACGATCAACTTTTATATATTTACCTATAAATATGAAATTAGCGCATATTTTTTTATTTATATAATTTAATATATGATATTTTACCATTTCAGAAATACCCTTACCGTCATCACCATCCAAGCAAATAACCCATGTGATCACCGAACCGAAAGATAGTAGTAAGTATGTCTTTAGATACCTATATTATAAAATGTATATTACAGTATGCCCTGGTCGTCAGAGTAAACACACGTAGGAAAAAACCCACATTAGAAGGGAAAAAAAAATATTTAAAAATCCGTTTAACCTAGCCTTTTGACTAAAAATTTTGATGTACTAACCATGATATACACAACAACCAATCCGGTCAAAGGTTGACCATAAAAATTCTTAACATTCCACTTTTCCTTCAGTTTTCCGGACACCCCAACATTTTCAGATTTTATGATGTAGGACTATGGTAGCTATAATATATTATTTTCGTGGATATGATTTAAAAGTTTTCAGTTAAAACTGTGTGCGTGTGTGTGTGTGTGTGTGCTTATTTTGATGCGTTTCCCTTCTAAATCCATAAAAAAAAAAAATATTAAATATTCTCACATGAATTTCTAGCGAATATCTCTTAATCAACAATTTTTTTTTTGTCATGGAAACTTTTTGTTTAATTCAAATAATTTTTTGTCATTTTCTTATTTAGATTCTGTCTTACGTAATGATTCAACACGACTTATTCAACCGGAAGTTGTATTTCCAATGCGCTCTGATAGTCTTGGTGCACAAAATAGTGGTCCAATCGACAGGAAGGGTGCAGTTGCTATAGGTCAAAGTGTATTTTATACTGATTTTCCCCCAAAGGATTATGGACAATCAGGTATGTTATAAAGAAAATAAATTAATATTTTTTTTTTTAATATAAAAATAACAATATTATAAAAATAATTTAACTAAAGGATCCTTAAGATTGCGATGCACAATACTCAGTTTATATTATCTGGTTTCGATATGTTTTGTTTATAATATATTTGTATTATAAAGGAGTTAGCAAAGGTAACTATGAAACTAAGCGCAGAAAGAAAAACACAAATTTCATTTTTACATTCTTTATGAATGCAAAAATAAAATAAAATTAAGGGCGGCATAACATTTTTCAAGTTTAATTTTTTTTTTTTTTTTAATAAATACCCAATATTTTTATGAGATATATAATATTGAATTGAATTCGATTTTACTAATAATATTGATAAGCAATTTATGAAGCAGTTAGTCAAATTTAAAATAATATGGAAATTAAAAATGTAAGAAGTTTTTCATTTGTTTAGAAAAATTTACTTAATAATTAAACTTAAAATAAATTATAAAAAAGATCAACAAAATATTAGCTAAATGTTAAAAAAAAAAAGAAAAAAAGAAGAGGAAAGGAAAGAAAATCCGAAAATAGCACCCATGTAGAGTTCAACAATTATATTAAAGCGGTATATATAGTTTCTAAATGATATCTGAAATATTTTTTATCTTAATTGTTGTTGAATGAATTAATAGTACAGTATTTTTTTTTATTAAAATTATTTATTTTGTACATATAGGGACTTAAAAATTAATAATTTTAAATAAAATTGTAATGCCTAATTAAATTGAATGTAAAATAGTTTAAGAATGTTCTCTTGCGTTGTTTGCACATTTCAGTTGACCAAAATGACTGATTTCTTTTTTTTTTTTATCCAGATTTCGAAACTAACTTGATTAAATTTCGATTTTTAAATGATTGCGGCCAAATTATAATCCAAAAATTTTAATTTTGTTACAAAACGATTAATGTAAATGTCAGATTTATTTATTAAATTTTAATTAACAAAAAAAAAAGTAGAAAAATTGTGAATATTCTAGAATTTAGCTTAAATTTTATTCATATATCTTCTGTCACATCTTAAGAGAATGGGTTCTCAAGCTATTTTCCAACGTATATTAATGTTATTTATGTTTATATAAATTAAATAATTTATTTATCAAAAGTTTAAATGATTTTTTTTTTTAATAAATGATTGAAAAAAATATTTGTTATTACAATAATATTGTTAATCGTATATATGTATTATGTATACGTCATGTATTTGCCATATCGCGTACAAATGCATTATTAGACGTACTTATAGATCTAAAAAAAAAACCATTGTTTTTATAGTTCTCACGTTAGTTGAGATTTATTTTTTATAGTTGGTTTTTTGTTGTTGTGTATTTATGATGTTTATATTATTTGACTAATAAAACGACATTTATGAATTCTGATAGAAATGACCAATAAAAAAAAAACACATTCAATATAATAATAGTAATAGTACATATAATTTTTACTATATACTACAGTAATAATATCATAAATCATAATTGAATAGAAATCGTTATATCCATTTCCAATATAAATATATTATGTATAATTCAATGAAATTAAATACAGTTCAGTGTGCATATAAAATTTTCAAATATTCGTTATATTCGATTAGCATATTTATTATAAATCATCGCGCGCGCTATTTAATGTAAATATGAAAAATATTTACATAAAATAAGATAAAAATGTGTATTTTAAGATAATACAGTTTTCTACGAGCTTTTGTATATTATTTTAATATTGAAATTCTAAATTCAAATCTAACTGTATTAATAAATACCACGTCTCACGCCACCTGTGTTTTTATATGCATATTTTCTTTATAGTATATATAACGAACGAGATATTTAGATACATGGAAATAATATATTATGTGTTAAACTTCTACAAAACTTTATCTCTATAATTTAGAAAGTTCAAACACGCATATATATATATATATACGGAACACCTACCTGAAATTAGGATGGTCTAGAATTTATTTATTTTACTTTCGATTCTTCTTGTTTTAGCATTTTCTTTTCTTTTTTTTTTCTTTTTTTACTATTTTCTACTAGATCACATAATTACATACATGACATGATATTTCTCAGAGTTGTAATCAAAGATATTTTGATGAGTTAAATTATAAATCAATATGCTCTATCGCGCTCAAATTCACTTACATGATCTTACAACTTTTCCATAAGATAATAAATATTTTATCAGCATTATTCAAAATCCATTAGTACTGACAAGAAATAAAAAATCTACAAAAAAAAAAAGAAAAATTAAAATCAAAATATAATCATTCTTTATAAAATGACTAGCCTAGTTCTGAACCACCCGAAATTTTATATGTAGAAAACATGTCTAGCATACTTCTCTGCATATGTACCAAGTTTCGTATAATTTGTATGATAATTTCCATATACATTATTTTTAATTATATGTAAATTGATAATAAAGTTTATCATTTCAATTATTGTATTATTCTTTAAAGGTGCATATATTTTCTATTCTTAAAAGGTGCAAGAGATATGGTTACGAGATAAGTACATACTATTTAGACTTTATATTTTCATTACAGAACATGGTTTTCATAAATTTTATAATTTGCTTATAATTATTAGTTAAAAATAATTTAATTTTCATTTAATTTCATATTAACTCATTAACTCATATTACGCTTAAAACCATTTTAAAAATATGTATACACCATTCTAAATTGAAATATAATTGCAGCATACTTATACAATATACACATATAATGTTTTTTTTTTTTTTTTTTGTAACATTTCAATGACCATTTTTCTATAAATTTAAATATTTTTTAAAAGGTAATTATAATATCATTCCATATCTACATAAAAATTTAAAAATATATTATATACCTATATATGGAAAATGATTGTATGCGACTATATTTATATTTATATGGACAATCGTTTTATTTTCTCGATATTATATCAATTGCAGAAAAAAAAATCACGGCATATATTACAACAAATGGTTAAATTTTGTATTCTGCAAGTTACTTATTTTCATAACAGAAAACTTTGAAAAGTTTTCAAAGACTATTCTTTTTTTTATATATACTCATCACTATAATCACTGATGCTATTCTCTCTATTGATTGAATATGGTTGCAAAAAGCCAAGATATTTTCAATGAATTTTCCCGCATAATCATATATGTAAAAGTAAATGCTTTTTCTGTCATGAAAATTAAACTAACAAAGTATTGAAAACTATGGTTGAAATTACATTTTTTTTGTTGCCGTAATTTATAGTATAGTCAGTGTAATTGTGCAATAACTGAAATCCATATAATAATAATAATAATAGTAATAGTAATAATAATAATAATAATAATAATAATAATAATAATAGTAATTATAATAATTATAATAATAAAAATAATAATAATTAATTTAATTAATCCATGAAATATGGTTTAATATAATAATATAAATATACGAAATTTCACATTAATTCATTATGTAAATAAAGCCTTTATTTTATATAAAATACATATAAATTAATATTAAATTAAAAATTGTGAGAAAAAAAATATGTAGTAATTGATTATGATTATATTATGATAATACATAATTATAAATTGAATTTAAAGAAAAATGTCATGTCACAAACGCGAACAAAATAGTCTGGTACCTATTTTATTTTTTTCCTTTACTTTATTTATTTATTTTTTTTTTTTTGAAAAACTAGTAATTCTTTGCTTCTATAGTTGTCTAAGTATGCATGCAGTTCGAATTTAATTGTGAAATAAAAAAAAATCATAAACGTTTTGCAGTTCATTTCGTTAGGTGTTCGTATGCGAATGATTCAAACTATTCTTTGTGGAAATGGTTATCAAAGATTCATGAACATTTCTCTGTACTGTTCCCATGAGAATTTCGCAAGCATTTCCCAAAGCAAAAAATGAGCAAAAAAAAAAATCTTTACGAAATTTTGTAAACATTATTTTAACTTCATACTACACATTATTACTATACATAACATAACATATGAATGACAGTTTTATTGGTACCACATTTTCTATTTTAGTTTAATAAATATATTACAATATATTGCTAGCATTTTTAGCATACTATTAGACGTTTTTGATTTAAATATATATTTCTGAAATAAATTAAGTTGCTTGTGAATCCTTAATATCCATTTCATGTCTATATTATTATCAGCTCGTGCAATTTAAATAAATTCTATATTATAACGATATGAAGGAATTTATTTTTTATATCAACACTTTAACAATAAAACTAAAAACTAATTAGAATATAATACAATTGAAAAACATCATACGAAACACAATAATACTATATGTATTAAATAAGATTTTCATAAATAATTCAATCTTATGTGATGCATATAAATTGGACAGTTCGACTATCTGACAATATAATTGACATTATATGATGACATATAAAACTGGTGTTTCAAATAGTATAAATTCTTTATCATTTATATTCAGTTATATATGTCATCTTTTTGTCATAAAGCTTGCAGTTTCAAATTTTATTTTGTCACTGCCTGCATATTCCATAATATTTTGTCAAAAATGCTGTGTTAAACAATTATGTTTTTCAATTTGTTTGCTTTTTTTTTTACAATTTTCTACAATTATTATCAGGCCATAAACGGCCAATTTCTAGTAAAGTACGGTTCGGGTGATCTGGGACTATTTATCGGTATCTAGTGTAGAACTACTGAAAAACTAAGAAAATTAAATTGTACTGATGAAAAAAATCATTTTCTAAAACAACGAAGAGTAAAAACAAATATTTATATCATCCCTTTAACATAAAAAAAAAATTGTTTATGTGGAATCTTTATCAAAAGAACTTAAATTACATAACATAACATAATCGAAAAAAAAAACACCATTTTATTGCCAGACATATCTAAAATAAGAAATAAAATATTGTATTCTTCATACCAATACTGTTCATATTGAAATAAAGTTAATTAAAAACGATTTGTTTGTTTTTTTTTCTTTTTTTCAAATGTACCAAACATACAAAATATCTGCTTATTAAAAATAAATATTAGATATTATTTCAAGTTTGGTATCTATTATTTTTACTTTTTAGTTTAATAATAATAATAATTTATTTATTTATTTATTCCATTTTATACTCTTTGTTGATTTTGTTATTGAATGAAAGCAAAATTCTAGTATACAGCCATGCCATGTGAAACAGACCATAAAAGGGAAAAATTCACAACACACCCTCAAAGTTTTGAATCTTTAGTTTATACCCTTTCGAAAGCATATCGAAAATAAGAAGTTTGGCAGTGGAATCGGTATGAAACATTGAAAATGTTACTATTATAATTAAATTTAATAACTATTCTAGTTGTTGGATCACTTGATAACTAATAGAATAGGGCTCAACGAAATAGACAAAACATAATTTGAAATTTTCCTGGAAAATCCGCTGTTTATTTTTTTATTTTATTTTAATAATGAAATACGTTTTAATACTTTTTCAAAACGATATTAAACATGAAAATTGGCTTAAGGATAAAATTTTAAAACTAATCTAATTCAATTCACAGCGAAAAGAACTTCAAACCTAAGTGGTGTGGGGTTTTCTCGATTCCACTTAGGTAGTCTATTAAATAAAATTAAAACAAGATGTCAATAGATTGGTACATTACTTTATTTTACGAAATCACGAAACCAATACTTTTTTTTTTCTTTTCAAAAATGAAGTAAAATACGGGTCGCGTCTTATTTTTAATATGCATTCGAAAACGTTTAAAAACTTTGAAATCGAAAAGAGTTGGTTTGAATGGGCTTAGTTGACTTTATATAGAATGGCTGCATAACAAAAACGAAGCTATACATAAATGTATTTGAACAATCCAATGTCATTCCTATGTATCACTACGGTTGAACGTTTACTGTATAACTTGGAAACAAATATTTATTATCAAAAAAAAAAAAAACTTACAACTAAAGTTTTACCACAGCATTAAATATATTAAATATTAATAAACAATTTTAATAAAGTTAATCGTTTTGGTGCATTCTGATTTGGTTTCATTTCAATTTAATTTCTTAAAAATACATAATATAATAAATACTATTTAATGGAATTAAGTAATTATGTAGACGTACTTTCCTATAAATAATAAACATTTTTCATGTAAATAATAATAAAATAAATTTGCTCATAAAAAAAAAAAAAATTAAACAAGGAACCATATTATTTTAGTATGAAAATATTTGTCTTGATGTAATGCGAATTGATTCTAGAATAAATAATGTTAGCTTCAAAATGAAAATAAATTTAACAAAATTATTTGTTCAATTATTAATAAAACATATTAAATAAAAATAAAGAATAAAAATATTTTACCTCTTTCTTTAAAAAAAACACACGTATAAACATAATAATTATAATTATTATTAAAATTTTACATAACCGAAAATTAAATAATTGATTTTGATCAATTTGTGTTATGCGCAAATATTTGCTTCATTTAAATATTTTATCTTATTATTTTATTTTCTATTTTTTATTTCTAATTTGAATATTTAGATTTGTTAGATTGTCCATGAAAATATTTTTTCCATATATTTATGGCATACATCCTTTTTCCCGTTCCGCAGTACAATTTTATTTCACACAGTGTACCCTCCCCCCTTCCTTTGCCATTGATTCCATCTTTTAAGAAAGCTCATATAAATACAGGTTTTTGTAATAAAACATATATTTTTATGAGGACTGTTTAAAGGTGGTTAAAGGTTAGATGGTCACGTATGAGCTTTTAACTCAAAATCCCACTTTTGTGACCGCTTGAGCTACTTCTAAATCTCTGAAAAATAAATTTCATTATAAAGTAGCTGGCCGACCTAAACATTTTTTTCCCCATACATTTGGTCGAAGATCTAATATTTATGTGCTTTATTTAGATTACTATTAAACTTTTAATCAAAAGTTATATATAATATATATATTAAATAATTTCATTGTTAACTATCGAATAAAAATTCATTTAAAAGTGTTATTTTTCCCAAAACCAACTCGTTAAGCAAATAATTATATATTAAAATGTTTATTCACGTGTGAACATAAATTATATAGAAACGAATCCTAAATGATTTAAAATACATATTCAAAAAAAGAATTAAAAATATCAAGACAGAAAAAGAAAAACAAAAAAAAAAAGAATGAAAGATAAAAGAATTGTTTAAATAAATAAAATATCACGTATCAAAATATAAATTAAATATTTAAATTAAATATTATTATAAATTATGTTATAATTCTTATTATAGTTTAATAAAGATAAATTATATTTAAATATGCTATAAACTAGTTATTTATTTAATATATATCCATAAAACTGTTTGATTAAATTCACTATTTGAATTTAAATTTATTTCAAACAGTATTGTAATTTCTCTTAGGATTGTACGATTTGTCCGTAACTATGATTTGTAATGAATTGCAAATATTAAGTATTAGCTGAATCCTAAATGCCCCAACAATACATATTGCTACATATTTTATGACTGTTAAATCATCTGGAGGCAAAATCATAAGCAAATACTAATTCAGACCTAGAGTTATTTAAATTTTTAATTAAATGCATATAGAACCCAATAAAATATCAATCGTAATTCTATTTTATATAATTTGAAGCTTACAATTTTATATTAGAATAATGTTAGTGTAGTAGAAAAATACAGAGACATTTTTGCCTTTTAATGTATTCTTTATTTATAAATATCAATAGAGTTTTCTGATTGTGATTGTTATACAATATACATATGTCATAAAATGAAAATGTTGCCAAAAATGTAGGATTTACTGTATTAAAATATTTGTATTAAATATTAAGGAATCTAAATCTGTCTGCCGAGAAAAAAAACATTTTGTTTTTTGTTTGTTTTAAATTTTGGGTTTATATTTGCAATCTAATTTTACGTATATTTCCGATAAGTAAAGCAACAAAGCTTTATACAAGTTTCTCTGAATTATTGTAAAAGTTTTGACAATACTTGGTGCTAAGCGATGAAATAAAGTATAAATGTTTCTTTAGTAAAGAAGATTAACTCTTGTGGCGACTGTTAAATATTTTTTTTATCAAAAATGAACTGCAATTCTTAAGTGCATACATATATGTCATTAGCTCTAATCTTGTCTAGTATTTAATTAAAAAATTCTAAGCGATATTTCTTATACTGCGACTTTCCATTTCCAAACGGCATTTTCAATAATTAGCAAAATCAAACTCATAGCCAGTCCAATTAACAAAATAAAATGAGCGGCTAAAGTGCTCTCTAGTCGAACCTATTAAATTACAGTAAAAACAATTTATTAGAAAGAAGAAACAAAACCATTTTTTTTTTATTAATAACTTTTAAATCTCCTGGTTGTATTTTTCGTACACATATTGGTTTAGAAGCATGCCACATTTTTCGTTCACGGTGTAACAGGCCTGCTTCAGTAACTCGCCTCAATCTACAAACAAAAACATAAAAAAAAAAGCAAATAAAATAAATAATAAGATACGCTTACAATCAACAACATTACGTAAACATTTTATCCAAGTTTCATACTATGTTAAAATTAAACCATATCAAATATTTTATTTTATTATTTACCTTCACTTTTGCAAACAATTACTTATTTCGGTAAATATTCAACTCATAAATGTTACGATGTATATAATAATAAAATAATATACATATTATTATATATGCATACCTAATTATAACAATGCTTATATAACACGCAAAAATACTTGCCCATATGTTATCATTTTTCTCAAAGGAGATCCTTTTTGTACAATGGCCATCATATGCTGTTCCGGAAATAATTGTATTTCGGACAATTCACATATTGCACGCTCTGAAAATTCATCTAATATGATTTTATAAAAGGTTGCTGCATCAGCATGAAAAGCAGTACCTAAAATAAAAAGAATATTTTTAACCAAAATTTAATTTGAAAATTTTCATTAGAAAATACGTAACGACCGCTACTGAATATTTCATTATAAAGTTCAGCGATATATTTTAAAAGCAACAATTATAATATATATATATATATATTGTTGGTAGGTAGGTAACATAAAAGTTTCAGATTAAAGAAATAATTAATTTTACTTTATTGCCAATATTTGTGATACATATATTCTACCGTAAAATTAGAGGTAACATTTTGCTCGAAAGTATATGGATCACTTTTAGTTTACTGAAATAAAAATAAATAACTAAATACATATTAATCTAGATTAGCATTTTTCGCTTCAAACCCAAAAGCTTCATGTAATATACTGTTTGGTCTTTCGGAATCTGGTTTTAGCACATTTATACTTTGACTCAGCAAATCACTCGCTGAACTTAATAAGGACAGAGCTTTGAAATATAAGAATAATAAACGTGTCATATAAATTAAATGATTGAAATCAACAATCTCGTACATTTCTTTTAATTACAAAACAAATGTCATGTAATCCTACACCGAAATATAAAAGGGATATAACTTACCATAAATTACCAAAATGTATTCTTGTCATGTCTTTTTGTTGTTAAGAAATATTTTTGAAGCAGTTCTTATAAAAATCTAAAAGTAGCTGCTTTCATTTTTAGAAAATGTATATGAACAGCTCTACGTTATTGAGTGCAAAATATTTAGAGAAAAAGTGGTAAGTATGCATGGAACTCTTTGAATAAATACTTTTTATAGCAAGCAATTAATTATATACATGCTAAGGGTGGAATTAGTTAGGCGAAGTTTAAAGCCTAAAATATTCTGGAGTTTCCGTTCATTTTATCATCATTGGTAAGTAAGAAATATCTTATAAACATTATATTATGTAATATTGCTATTCTTCATATAATTCTTAAATTGAAGTAAATTATTGATTTTTTTTCTGTATGTTTAACACAAGCCCCCCCCCCCTATGATTTATTAGCCAAGCCTATAATACACTGCGTTCAGATTAGGCCCTTAAATTTGGAAATGGAAACAACTTCTAAACCCGATGATGATCATGTGGGAAAATACTTATGAGCGACCCCAACTTACTTTTGACGGTGCGCCTTTTCTCCCTACACATATTATACCCCTAAAAAGATGCCCTAAACAATTTTAGTTTACATTTTTTTTAAAATTATTTTTTGCACTAAAAGTTTTTAGGGGATGGTTTTAGTGGTATAATTTGTAGTGGGAAATTTCCACCGTCAAAAATAAGTTGGGGTTGTTCAAAACTATTTTATCCATATCACCCGTTTAGAAATCATTCCCTTTTACAAATTTAAGAGACCATATATTTAAGAACGGAATCTAATAACGTTAAGCCTGTAGTGGATAACCTAGTTTGGTTTTTACCTTAAAAGGTCAAATGTCATACATAATATTTTATTTATCATTTTTTCGCAAATAACTCCCAGGATTTTTTTTTATTACGAAAGCAGTGCTTACAAAAAGTAAATAAATATGATAAACCTTTTAACTTTAAATACGGCTGCTCTTGCTCAGAATAATTATTATAATTATTATTAATAATATTGAGTAAATTGAATCAAAATAAATGTATAGATTAGGTGTAACCTCAATAATCTCATCTGGTCTTTCCTCTTTTGGTGATAAGTTAATCTTCACAAGAATGTTCTTATTATAGTTATTTACATTTAAATTTACTTAGCATCATTACTGGTCTATGTAAGGAGATTGGATGGCTAATATACTGTATAATTTTATAAAATGATTTATCAAAATTATATTTTTATTTTTGAAGAAAAGGTAGAAGTAACTTGTAACTTTAGCACCTGCAATAAAATAAATATTATTAAATAGACACATAATGCATATTTAGTTTTCGGTTCCTTCTAATATATCAACGTTCTTTTTCTTTATGTATTATAATTAAGACCCCCACCAAGATTGTCTCATTTCATATATAGCAATTTTGAACCAAATACCCGTCAGTAGAATAACATTTTTGTTTTGAATTTATATATGATATTACCTAAAATGAAGGCACTGAAGTCAAATTGTATAAAATATGCTGATGAGGTACTTTGAAATCTGACCTAAATAAATGTCTTTGCAAGAAACAAAAGAAAATTGTTGTTATTTTATTATTTTATAGTCATCTACCTTCGCTTCTGTTGCTATATTGTTGTTTCTTCATTTTACACTTAGAATAAACTGATTTACAAATATTGTATACATTCATGCTGGGGTGCGTTTACATTACATTGTACATGTACAATGTACATATACCATAACCAACTGTATATGAATATATATATATATATTTTATAGTTCAGAGATGAATGCTATCAATGGTTAGGTGCTATAATCTCATCACCGATGATCTTTAAAAATCCATACGCGTCACTGCGGAAATAAGTCGCAAATGGCGAAATGGGTATTTTGGTGGCTTGACGAGCATAACATTTTTGCTGAAGAAAGTTTTAATGAATTAAAAAAAAATTCAGCAAAAATTATATATTCGTCAAGGCTAGCAATTCTTCTTTGGACACAAAAATGATCTGACCAATATTTTATGAAATATCGCCAAACAAAAAATTTAGTTTCTATCATCAAATGTGGGATACAATTTTAAATTCTAAATGATCTTTTGTTGTTATTTTTTTAGTGTTCCTCTTACACAAATTTTGAGAATTTAGACTTTTTCACCTTTTGCTTTTTTTTTATTTTTCCGCGGTTTTAGTTTCGGTTTCGTTGAAACTCACGTAGTGAATGTTCGGTTTCACGGCATGTCTAAACTCTGTTCTATGGAACTTATGTAATTTTTCATCAAAATGTGAAATGGACTTACACCACTTAGATTCTCGCTGGCTCATATATTATCCTTCATTCTATAATAACGCTAGTCGAGATGCGACAGTAGCGGTATACGTGACAGTACTGTGCTGCAGTACAGCTGTACAGGTGTCTGCACACGGAACGATGAGAATGAAACAAATAAAGAGGATACGATCATCAACAATAAATATCTGTTTATTTCGACATAAAATTAAATTGATGACCTACAATACGGGATTTCTACTTGCAAAAGTACTGCAAAACATTTCTGCTGCTACCGCGGGCAGTGTCTGTCGTATCTCTAGGCGCAGAGTATAATATGATTGAATATGAACAAGCAAATAATAATTTTTAAATAGTTTTTATCTAACTCTTTAAGAATATTTGGTTGGTCTTACTATCTACTCGTATTTTTACCGCCGCTGTTAAATTCGTCGCCTCTCATCTCTGTTTTATGCTGTTAAAAAGTTTCATATATTCATAGATTTCGTGTAATTAACAGAAACAAAATTTAGCAATCAATTTGAAACGAGAAAGAATATGGGTAATGATCAAAGGGTACATTACGTATGTAATTAATATATGTATGACAAGAAATTATGGTTTATCGTTTAAAGTCAGTTACACAGACAATATGATATGGATTGCTGTAAATTGATCGAAATATGATATGTGCTAATAGGCATTTGGGCAAAATGACGTGAACGTAAGAATTGGTGTGAAAAATGACGTGAGAGTTAAAATTGCATAGTAATTTTCACGCTACGTCATTTCTCACACCAATTCCTATACGTTCACGATTACGTCATTTTGCCCAAACTGTCTAATGTAAAAATTAAAGTTCTAATTTTCAAGCTTTATGAATCTTCGTGCTAAATTTGTAATAATAATAAAAAATTCTAAAATGCTGGTTTGCTATGATTTCAGGTATCGTTATAACGGTTTAGAGCTTCGATAAAAAAAAAAAACAAATTACCAAATATTTCGACCTCCCTTTTTGGTATTTGAGGTTTTTTATGTCAAAATGTGCCTCAAAATATAATAGCTGTCAGACGAATAGTATAACCGAGAATACGTTAAAATGTAACTTTAGTTTATTATGATTTCGAGAATCAATATATTGATTCCCACTGAGCTTTATAAAGTTATTTTAACTTTTAAGTTCATCGAACTATCAGCAGAACACAAATTAATTGAAACACTTTTGTTTACCAAATTTTTCGGATTCTTCCAATCCCATCTTCAGCGCATTTATTGCCACTATTATCTTTAATTTAATTGCATTTTCGTCATTTATTTACAATTATAATAACATTATCAGTCAGTCTTAAAACAGTGTTACTTCATTTTTGAAAAAAATCAAATGTTGGTTTTGTAAATATTATTAATTTTTTTTTTGTTTTTTTGACCACTTACTTCTGGATTTCAGGATTGATTGGTATAAAATAAAATGTAAGAATATAGACGCGATGGTAAAGATGACAGAAAATTGTGCAAGACGATGCCTAAAGATGTGATAGTAATAGTTTTGTAAGATGTTCTGAAGGTATTGGTAAAGTATGAAAAATGTTGAAGATATGGGATAAATATATAGACTAAAAATACATCATTTGGAAAACAAAAAAGCGAGTGTAGTTAATTTCCAAAAATTAAAAAGGCATTTCTTTATCTTCTTTATTTATTTTTTTTAAATTATATTATGAATGGAAATCAAACCCAGTTTCTCGGCTAATTCCATTAAATGAGAATGAGTTTTCTGTTACGAGATCAAAAGGTTATTACATTACATATTGCAGAGCGCAATGAATAAATATATATACATTTATCTAGATGTTGTTTATAGCTTATAATATTTAAATAAAATAAATTGTATTATCTTTTAAATTACGCATAATGAAATCGTATATATATGTTTCTGTTATACCTTATACGTTTTATGCAATATATATAAAGCACATGACAATATGCCTACGAAATATTATTTAAATACTGGCATTGTTTTCGGGGTCATACATAATTTAAACATAGAAAAAGCTTTTGATGTGTTTTGATGTAATTTTGTTAAATAGGCGTACGGTATTTCATACATACAATTTTGGTACTGATGTTATATGTTATGTATATATTATGTATGAATTTTCTTCTACATTTGTTTTTTTTTCTCTTTTTTTTTTGGAATAAATTGTTTTTATTCACATTGGGAATTGTTATATGGCGTAATGATATCAATGTCAATGCTTTTATTTCTACACAGATGGGCTCTCTCAATTTTGACAGATTTTTATCGAAATTGACTTGGTATATTGACTCACCTAAGTGTATATTTTGTTGCTGGAGTATCATAAAATGTTTAATTTAATTGCACTAAGTTACCAACAATGATATTTTGCATTGAAACTATTAAATTATGTATCATATTCGAAAACCTTCAAATATACTTATAAAAAGAAATATTCTGAATAGAATAAATACAAAAGAAAAACCAATTTTGTTTGAAATAAGTGATTAAGTAACTTTAAATTGTAAATTATATTTTTTACGAGACCATAGGACAACTAAAAATAACCAATCAAAAGAAAATGTCAAGGTAAGCAATGTTCTTAATTAGGCATGTAATGATATTCTACCTAAATTAATTGAGTAATTATTACTCATCAATGAAACATAACTGCCTTTAAGCTTTACTGATTTAAAATCAATGTTTGGCTTCAAAAATCAATATAAAGCATAAATTTATAAATATCAAAATTTAATCTTGTCTAAAATGTATATCGATGTGATGATAAAATGTGCTTTTGGTGTTTAATTATTTTGAAGTAGTCGGTAGGGGACTTGTTATTAAGCCTTATGGCAAATGATAAATAATATGTGCTCAATGGGATCAAGAAATTTTATATTTGTTGGCTAGGTATTAGGTATTACCTAATTAATAGCTGCAAGTGAATTAAAAAAAATATTTTTAAAAAAAAATCCATAAACATACGTATACACTAAAAATGATGAAAGCTTGCAAAAATAAAATGTTATACCGAAATCATAAATAAAACGAAAGTTTGGCTAAATATAATAAAATAATAAATTAATAATAAATTAATAGTATACAATTACCTCCACGTTTAACTTCTTGCATTCCCTCTTCGGGCTTCAAAAAATTATACGTAACTTCGTCCGATTTTATGTTAACGTTTCGAATTTTTTTATTGTACAATTCCAGTGCATCTGCGTCAGTAGTTCTCTGGAATAATAATTGTTAAATTGTCACTGAAATTTTCACATATGAGCGTCTCCAGAAAAAAAAATATGGATCCCATCAAACTAAATCTTAACTGATATGATAAAAAAAATTTAAGAAACTAAATCGTAGTTTCAATAAAACAACAAGATTTAATTTGGTTATTATCGTCATTATAAAATCCAGAAATGTTATTTTTAATAAGTGGTTATTACATGTATAGAAATATTGTTTCTGGATATTGTTTTAAACATAATTCTAATGGTACGCTTCTTCTAATGCTATATAAAAATAACATTTTAAGCTTTTGTAGTGACTAGAATAACATCTTTATAACGTACACCTAGAGTTTTGGAAAATTCAGCGTTAATAATTGTACATCCGTTTTTTTTCTAAATCATTTACTATTGTTTTTTTAACTCCTTTATTTATCTTCTGATATCAGCTAAAGAAGAAGCGAACAACATGCATTTAAGGAACCTGTTCTTCCATTACAAATATATTGATGAATATTATTACTATACTTATCATTTATTATTTAAAAATAAAATATATTTTTTTTTTTACGTGTAATCGTTTTAGTCTTTTCCAAACATCGCTCTTTTGACACTATAATTAACTTATACCATGTTAAAAATACAAAATTTTAAAATATTAAAATTAAACTTCCTACTCCCAGTTCTACTGTGACTGTCATATACACACACATAAAAGTATAGTGCATCATTTCAATTAAATTAATTAAAAAAAATTGAGCCGGTACGCTATGGTTGCAATTATTATTAAACATCCATTAGATATTTATCAATTACATTTGGGCAACATTTTTAAGTTGCTTATATGTGAAAGTTATAAGCACATAAATATTTAAATATTTTGATTCCATGTATTTAACTTTTAAGAGAACATTACGTGATGGGTGATGCTTAAAACTTGATATAACCGAATAAAAAATACATAAATTGCTTGTTCTACTAGTTTTTATTGCTATTCTACTCGAAATTTGAGATATGGTGTAATATATATTACATTATTACCCGGATATGTGTTTTGTCAAAATAGATTTAAATCATGATTTTTTATGATTTAAATCATTATTTTGTCATAAATCAATTTAATTAGAAAAAAACACTATTGCTGCCATTCAAATAAATGCAAAAAAAAAAAAATTAAACTGAATCCAGTGCCAAAAAAAAGTAACGAATCCAGTGTCGAGTGGGTCAAAATTTACCCACTAATATTATTGCTATTATTTTGCAAATGCAGCCTCGGAGAGAAAAGTTGGTTATGACCAACTTTCATTTATTTTTAAAGACGAACAATTTTCTATACACTCTACTTTTCAAACGAGGCCTTGGAGTGCGAAATCATCTATGACTTATACCCATACTTATTTTTATAATACCATAATCCATAAAAACAAGAAAAACAATTTCTTTTCAGTATATATATTAGGGTGGATCGATCTTCTAACCCCATCCTTGACATCGATTTTTGGAAAGAGGACACGAAATTATGAA
>JAABKK020015909.1:0-20537 GCA_011634745.2 Catotricha subobsoleta
GAAGATTGTTTTTCATACAAATTCATTGCATTTTGCTGAGTTGTGACGTCATGCGCAACTTTTACACAAAATACGTTCTCTAACGGCCTTATCTTGTAGTTATTGTACCATGGTTTTTTATCATTACCGTATATATTGGCGAACTGCAAGTAAAGAGTCGCCGCTAGTGGTTAAATTTTGAACTACGAAATAACAAACGGTAACGGTACTCATCATCCTTTTTGTTAGCTTGACAGTTCTCATTATCTTTTTTCACATAGAAACTACTGCCACCTAGTGATCATGCAGTTCGCCAATAAATATAAATTATCAACGCCTGAAGGTATGACTTAAGCTTTACTAAAATTATAGCGTTTCTACATGCACGTGCAAATAGAGGAATATTCATACATAGTAACATTAGTAGTGTTGAAGGCCAACTAAAGTTGGATAGAACTGGATTTCACTGATTTAGTTAAGTTATAGCAATTGCTTTGCAAATGGGAAAATAGTACCTACTTAATTTATATACCTATTGAAACAATTAACATACAAAAACTAGTTCTGTTCTGATTTACCTCCAGAAAAATAGTATGAGAAGAAACCTGTGAATTCAGTTTAGCTTCATCTGTAAGTAGTAGTAATTGATTAAATATTACTAAAAATTACAGGATGATATAATAAAAATATCTTAGGATTTTTTATCTTGATTTCCAAATAGGAAGCTTTTATTTTAATTTCAAAGAACACGTACATATAGATAAACTATAATTACCTTTGAGCAAACAAACTAAATAGTGATATAGTATGTATTTGCTCGTAATTTACTTGGCGGCATTTTCGCAATCTCTATTTTTTTCATGATATCCAACGCAACAAGTTTTTCTTTATGTATAATACATATTGTTATTGTACAATCTATGTATGTGTTTCAAGTGTTATATGTTATATGGTCTGGTTATGAATCAACAGGTAAGAAGAAAAAAAAAGGTACTTCGACAGAACCGAACTGACATATGCACATTTACCGTTCAGATATTGTTATTTGTTTGAACCTACTGATTTTTGTATTGAAAATAATATATTTGATTATGGATAATTAGTTAAACGCAGAGGTATTAATAAACAACTATTTTTTTCGCTCGTACTATGGTTTTCATACATGCATTTTTAAATCTAATACAAACCTGTACTTCTATAGCATATTTACTCAATAGAAAAATATACTCATACATTTGTTCCCCCCATCTCTTTACAATCACAATTAATCTGTATATAACATTTAAAACAATATATGGCCAGTACCTACTAAACCGCTAGTCCATCGCTACTCATATCGTATCATAGAAATAAGTTAAAACATTTTTCGATTTCCCATTCATCGTTTAAATTCTTAAAAAGATTAATTTAAGAAAAAAAAAATCGCATAGAAATAAATATAAACATAGGATTTATATTTTGGCAGTGAATAAAATAAAAAGGTTAAATTCTTGATTTTGTGTTTCTATATTTTTGTACTAAATACTTAGTTATTTGTAATGTGATAAAACAAAACAGGTTTTTCATATAAAACATATATGTTTGCGTGAAAGAAAGGTGTATCAAAATATCATCAGGTAGATCTACCTGATGAAAAATAAAATCGTTGTTGTTAATAATAAAATGACTCATCTCACTAAATATATTTGTTCATAGTAAATTAATCGAACAGTTTATGCCTTTATGGTATTATAATAATAATAATAATAATAATAATAATATTAAAATTTAAAAACAACGCTGGACTGATTTTATTTGTTATTGTTCTTACACTGTTTATACTAATATACATTATAATTTTATATAATAATTACTTTATAAACATAAGTGTTTTTAAAAAAAAAAAAATCATAATTAGTTAACATAAATAAGAAAGAAAAAAAAAATTAAATTACGTGATGAAAATAGTTCAGAGCGCATAGCTTACTTAATAATTTATTTATTGGAATTTATGCATGGTGGATAGAAATAATATAGAAAATGTTTATAATTGTAATTTTTACGATTTTGTGTTCATCGAACTTGTTAATAAATGCTGCAATAACATTAGCGGGAAAACGTTGTGGTACAAAGACCTGCAGCATTTTGGAATATTGTTCCTCATTTCATAATCAATGTGAGAATTGTGAGTCGGTATGTGCAGTATCGGCTCATAATTATGATCAAGATATTTGTACAAGTCAATGTCAAGGTATGTAAGCTTTAGATATGAGATCACCATCAGCTTATATGTCAACACTTTTAATATAATTATTTTTATTTTTTATTTTTATTTGTTATTTCTGTAGATTATCTTCATGAGATGCGTTACACGAAATCAGCAAATTATTCAGGTAAATATACACGACACTGCAATAAATATATAAATAGAATCAAATATGCAGTCTTTAAATATAATTAAGGTTAAACAATAATTAACTACTTTATTAACATTTTTTTTTATGATTTCCTAACAATTCTATTATTATTCTGTTCAACAGATGACATACTTCAATTACAAAAACAACAAAAGATAATTCTAGTGTTAACATTAGTGTTATTAATTCTCTTCGTTCTTGTCCATGGTTTTCATGCATTCAGATGGTTACGAAAAAAAGACTATTTATCATTTAAAACTATGAAACATTTAAAAAATAATAAAAATAAAGAGAATCACACCGAAATAACTGTTGCGAATCCACATACACAAAGTCCAAAAGTAAATGTACGAAAAACTACAAATGTAAAAGCAAATTCAGTATATTCAGTTTCAGGTGACTATATTTACTTAAAACAAAATATTCTTATCTTAAGATAATAACAAATTGTTATTGTTAATAAATTGCACGTAATAACATTTATAAATAATTTTGTTTAATCATCGGTGTCGTAGGTATGGATGGTACAACAATACACACAGTTAGTACACCAGTCAGTAATAGGTATCCAGCAGAAGATAGTACTTTAGATTATACATATGATAATGCTGCATTACAAGTAACACCAGTTAATGAAAAGCCGAAAACTGAAACCACATTTTAATGAATATTTAAACATTTTAATTAATGGCGGTTACTTATCTTTATAGTTAACTCATTTTAAATTTTAAAAAAAAGAGAACGGAATATTTTTAAAATTTTATTTTATAAAAACAAAATTCACTCACATCACAAAATAAGTACTTATACTTAATATTTTTCTTTTGTTCATGATAATTGGTATTCATTTATTATAAATGCTTTAGTAATTTACTATCAAAGACCGACATGTTAAAATAGTTAATGCAGTTATAACTGCATACTGATTTAATTTGGTGTAATTTTACTTTAAGCTGATGTAGCTACACCTAATAAGCGTAAGTGCGCTAACAATGAAGAAATTCAAGCTAAAATTGAGTGTTATGTTAATTGTAGTTCACTAAGGGCCATTTTATCAATCGTAGTTTAAACTCAGTTTAAAGTTAAACTCAGTTTAGCTTGAGTTTAAACTAAGTTTAATTTTATGTCATTTTTTCAATCATCGTTAAACTAGGTTTTATCATACAAAATATTGCTTAAACTGAGTTTAACTTAAACGCCCGATGTTGGCCGTTTAAAGTTAAACTCAGTTTAAGTTAAACCGTAATTGATAAAATGGCCCTAAAACTAAGAAAATGTTCAAATTCATTTCCATTGTTAGAGTGCACTTATATCTACGTCTGCCTTAATGAATCAAAATCAACCTAGATGGTTTATAGGTCGGACCTGGATACTATAGCATCTGTTAATAAGAAGTATTTTATATGCTATTTAATGTAAAATTTGTATTCTTATTTGTTCAAAGTCAAAATAACGTGTTAATAAAAGGCGTGCGTTAATTCTGAAATTAAAATTTATATAAAAAAAAAAATGATGTTAAGATTGTCAGAATCGCTCACAAAAAATATTTAAAATAAAAAATTATTTTTGTCGTGTTTATTACTTATGTTCGACCTGATTAGTTTTCATTGTAAAATCGATATAAGGCACGTAAGATTTTAAATCCGGAAAAATTAAATTAATTTATTTTTAATCATCAATATGTTGAAATATTGCGACGTGGAAAATTGAAATATTGCTTTTTTCATATGAGGAAATTTTCTAAAATTATAACTTATAAAAATTTGAACAAACTAGTACATTATTATATACCTATACTTAACTTAGGGTTCTATATTTTATTGCAATATTTTGAATTTAAACAGTATTTTGGTAAAACATTATGTATAACCGATTCATAATCTTTCTCCTTATATGACTTAGTGATTTCTTAAGATACTTAATTAATATTAATTTTATGCTAATTAATTATTTTCCGTCCCTTTTTTTTATAATTATTATGATGCAAAAGCATTGCATCTTTGTTTTTAAACTCATTTATAGTTTTAAGTAAATTGTCGTCCGATGCTAAAAGTAATCAATTTATTATTTTAATTGTGCGCAAGCGACTTTATTATTAATTCATATAATGATAAGTATCGAATTAAAAATTTAAAAAAAAAAAAAAATGTTGTCAATGAAATAAAGTGAAATGTTGATTAAAATTTGTATTTGACTTAATTATTTATAAATTATGCACTCTGATTACGTTCAATTAAATGTTACACCCAATACTGATTCCGTCTTAATAAGGGATTCGTTCTTTGCTGCCTTTGTTGCTGTGGTTGTGCTATCGATGAGTAGTTCACTTCATTACCAACATCACACGATGAACTCCATTCATCATTTTCATCGCCATATGGATAACATGACATCTGTTGTTGGCCATCTAAATTTATATCAATCATATCATCTGACTCTGAGTCATCTAATCCACCAATTGGAATAACCTTACAATGCGGTATACTACTTAAAACAGGCAATGGAGTTGAAGAGGCTGTAACTGGTATTGAATCATCGCCATCGGAAGATGAATATAAGCGATTATTATTCAGTCCCATAAAATCTGGTGGACGAGGTAATGGTGGTGGAAAATCTTTATCTAAATTATTTTTGTCACCCTTTGAATGGCATCTAATAAATATCACCAAAATTAACACTAATAATATCATACCACCGAGAGTAAATATAATAAATATATAGTTTATTGGAAAGGATGTGTTATACGTTGCCATGTTTACATCATTACTTTGGTCAGTTGAAATTTGATTTACAATTTTATGAATTTCAATGGAAACAAAACCTTGACCAGGTTGAACTGTTTTTATGAATAGAGTATACTCGAAATTATCATTAACCGACATTACATCGTCAGGAAGTTGACGTGCAATAAAATAAATAACACCGCTTTTCAATTCTTTATATGTAAATGATGTTATGTCTTTGTCATTAAGATGCTCGGTATCACCAGAATTACGAATAATTTTTATTATTTTACCATGATCTGGTTTCCGAGTAATTGTTATTTTTGGATTATAGCGACTTAGCTTAAGTTGTGTCGGATTATCATCGACAAAGGTCGACGTTAAACGAATTTTATCAGAAGATGTTATTGATATACCATTTATTTTTATAACTGGTTCAACGATTATTTTTACTTCAACATTTTGAAGAACACCTTGACTAGTGTCTGGAACATAGATTGAAACCTGAAATGAAGGGTTCAATTAAATTAAGTAAGTGTTTGTTTGTTAATTAAAATAAGACTGAAATCGTAATTATGAAAAGCTCACTTTAAAATTATCACTCGATTTATTCATATCTGTTTGTAGATAACTAATTTTATTTTCATTAAGTTGATTGTAGCTAAAGCGTGATGTTTGTCTATTATCAAATAGTAAAACTCCAAACTTTGGACCTTCGGTTACATTATAGATTAGTCGATTTTTCTCAGCATTTGTATCCACAGCAAAGTGCTTTGTTCCAATATACGCTAAATTAGCCCCTTGTTGAATATAAACATTATCTTTCTCCATGCCCGGTCCAACCATAACAGGAATTACTTTTAAATTAAAAATTTCAAACGCTGGATTAAATTTACCATCCGACACTTTAAAATAAAATGTTGTCGATTGTGGTATGCCATAATGGACATACTGAATACGATTTTCATTAATATCCATTTGCGAAAACTGTTTTCCGTACGTAAGAATATCTTGAGCAATACCTTCATCAGATATTTTGAGTAGTGCGCCTAATGTTGGACCGCTGATAATATCATAGATAATGTTGGCGGGAGCGGTATCGACGTCCTCTGTTAGCAATTCCTTATTACTTATTGTTCTATTTTCACCTTCAATAATAGACATTTGAGGCGATTGTGTTATCAAAAAAAATGGATGATCATTTACTGGATTAATAACAACTGGAATTGTTAAATTACAAAGAAATATATTTCCTTGCTGTAAGTAAACGGACATTAAAATTTTGTCATCTAATGTATCAGAATGATCGTGGTGATAGTATACTTTCTCGCTATTAAAATCATTTAATAAAACTCTCGTTACGTTCTTCTTTCCCTCAAATATATTAATAGTTCCATGCCTCGGACGATATATATCAATATACAATTCAGGTGTTTGTATTCCTGCTCGAGTTTCTAAATACTCTAAAACTTTTGATAAATCTAGTTTGATTGGTGCTGTTTCACCTTCATCCAAATGAAGTCTATTAACTGGCAGAAATCTCACTAAACCACCGGATGAAACTGATATTTCAATGTTAAAAATTTGATCGATCAAACTATTTGCTAATTTAGATTTAACATCAAAATAAAATGAATCATTTGATTTTAATTCAACCATTGTATGTGTATGCTCATAGAATATTCGACCATTGTTAATATCATTTTGTGTAAATTCAGTTATTTCATTGGATGTACTATTTTCCATATATTCATAAATAATACGTCCGGTTTGTGGAGGTATTGTAAGTTCATAATGAACGTCTCGATTATCATCCGAACATTTAAATTTTAATTGTTCTGGTAGAATTGGTTTTCTGGTTAAAGGGAATACATGAAGTTTTTCATTTCTTATGAGCTCTAGTGAAACTGGATTAGTTACAATATGCAATACTTGCTCGGAACTACTGTGTTTACCATCAGTAACGAAGAAATTAATTTGTCCATTTAAATGATTTGGATCATGTATAAAGTATATTTGGTCTTCATTTATTTGAGACTGTGTAAAGTTTGTCAATGGCGTGCTGAACACATCATCTCGACGAATAATCACACCACCAACAACAGAAGTTATTGTGAATATTAGATGTGTAGATGGTGTATCGTAGTCTTGTGCCACTGGAAATAATAATGAAAATATTAATTAGTTAACTTACTTTACTTTTCAAATTTAAGTATAATCAGTATTAAACTTACTTAGGTCAGAACTCTGGATTAAAGCTTTACCTCCAACCCACATTTGCAAGCCAGTGTTAGTGACAATTCGAGGAACTTCATCATTTATTTGAATAATTGAAATATTCAAATCATATGGAACGCTTTCTTTATTTCTAGCAATAGCAATGAATTTTATTGTATCGGTTGAATTTTCACTGCCATCGTGAACATAATTAATAATTCCAGACTCTAATTGCTTATGTGTGAACCGATTAACTTTAGATTTGCCCGATTTTATATCGCCAAATGCAGGCAGCTGTAATATTTTATATTCATAAATTTTTCCCCGATAATAGTCCGAATATGGAATCATGTCAATTGTTTCCAGTTTCAGTGTATGACCTTCAATTTGTAATGAAACATAAAATAATTATTATTATATTGTTAAATATATTTACATCTTCACATTTTACCTTCTTCAACTGTTATATTTCTTGTTTGAATATACAAATTCTCCGGTATAATGACAATTTTTAGCGTTAGGTCTCGCAACCATGTTATACCATTAGTAACATCAAATATAAAATAATCTACAGATTGATTAACACCAGCCTGAATATAAAACATTTTCTCTGAGTTTATGGCAGATTGATCAAATACTTTGCAATTGTATTCATCATCAGACGTTATCGACTGAATTTCTAGATATCCATGTTGTGGTGATGTTGTAACTAAATAAGTAATATCACCGGGTGAAATATTGGGATGGATTATCTGAAATTTTAAAAACATAGTAAACTATCTTCTTTAAATGCTAGTACATTTGGATTAAAAATTATTTGAAAATCAACCTCTAAGATGTCGCGAGATATTACTACACTTGTTGATTCTTCAACATATAATGTTTGATTTCGCCGAATTTGTAGTAAATCCCAATAAGCAGGTGGGTAAATGCGTAAAAGTATTTCTCCCTCAGCCGATATACCTTTTGCATTAACTCGATACCTGAAGAAAAGAAAAGAGAAAAAACCAATTAAAGCATATTTTGAATGTTTTTAAAATCAGCAAACTTTTACTTAATTTTGTCCATCGAAGCAACTTCTGTATTCCAATAAATTAGTCGCTCCCTTATAACATCCATTTGTGTAAAATTCTTTACAGAAGTGATATTACTCGATCGAGGCAGCATGGTTCCATTAAATTTTCTCCTTAAAATCTTTAATACACCATAATTCGGACCACTTAAAACTAGGTATTCAATTTCGTCAGGACTAGTATTCAAATTTGTCTCAATTGATAGATCGCTAATTTTTATCAAAATATATTTTCCTTCTTGAACAACTGATGCATTTTTTTCAGAAATATTGATAAATGGATCGGAAGCTATAATTTCAAAATTACCAGGAATTTGAAACAAACCATCGCTAACAATAAACGATGCACTGCCAGACTCTTCCGCTGACACATGCTTCAATAGTATTCTTCCCTGATCAATATCATCTTGTGTGAATTTATCTAATAGTACACCAGAGCCAGCATTATAAAATTTGAAGTTGTTTGAAGATAGTTTTGTATATGTTATATCTGTAGCATTTGTATCAATATCGTGATCAAGATATCTTAGATCATTTCGACTAACGATTTTACTTTCATTTCTAACAACATGAAACACTTTTTCAACAACTTGATATGGTCCATTATCATTTAAAAGTGTAATATCAACCAATACTTGACAAACATATTGAAAATCTGCTTCTGCATCTGACAATACCAAAAAGTCCATTGTATCTTTAGTTGTTTCTGAATCATCATGGCAATAATAAATATCGCCCAAGTATAAATTTTCCAATGAAAATGCTTCAATTTGAGTAGTTTTTGAATTTTCATTGTCATAGTTACACAAGATTCCATTTCTTGGAGGAAATGATAATTTAAATGTTAAATAATTAAATTTATTGAATAAAACTTCAAAATGCTTCCTATTTAACAATGCCCTATCGCCTTCTTTTACATAAATCTTCTCACGCGTTTGATACGATAACATTTTTGATAGTTCCTGTGGGGGATTATAAATAATCTTAATGCTTCCTTCAACATCATCACATTCTGGAACTGTTATAAGGAATTCGAAAACATCCACGAAACTTGAATAGCATGTTTGATGTGTTCGATATCGAAGTAAATTTTTATCAATATCTTGTTGTGTAAATGAATCCATTTCTTTTGCATACTCAGGATATCCGTCGACGTAAATTAAACCATATTTTGGTGGAGTAATTACTGTGTAGATGATATTTCGAGAAAATGTTGGTAATGGAGTCGTTTGATGAAAAAGATTTTCAGCGGTTATTATTTTATCTTTTGTTCCATTTATTTGAAGGCTATTTTGTGTTTGTATACCAATTTTAAGTTTAGTAAAAGTTAATCGAAAATCATATTTTATCGTTTTAATCGGACCGAATGTTGCAGTGAACTAAAAATAAATTTATTTATATTCAATGTTATCCTATAATTAATAGATAATATTATGAATTTACTTTGAAATCATCATGAACAGGAAAGTCAATGTTATGAATGTATCGAACATGTCCAAGAAGTATCTGATTGCTAGTAAACGAATCAACTGTAATCCACGATGAATCAACTGTTCGTAATTTTTGAATGTGACCAAATTGTGGTGGTTGAATAATGTTATACCTTAAATTATTATTAATTTTTATCATTTTTAATTTAAAGAGAGTAAATAGAATATATACTTAACGTCTATGTTGTCGTCTTCAGAGTTTGAAATAAATGACAAATTCCATGGTGTAATTAATGCAGCTGACTTATGCACAAGAATCAGTCCAGTGTTATTGATCATTCTTAACTGCAGAGGAAGTATTGATACTGGAAGATAAGCTGTTGGACTTGTCTCCATACCATCAGATACCTGAAAGCCTATCTCAAACGATGAATCATCGGACGATGGAGAATTCACTAAATATGTAACCGTTCCTTGATTTATGTCCTCTTGAGTAAAACTTGTTGTCAATTTACCAAGTACTTCAATTCTACCGTGAAATGCAGGCGAATTACTATTAGTTGTTGGAATTACAGAATACATTAAAGAATTCGGAGAACTATCAGGATCTTCTGCCGTCAATAAATCGGGACCAATTATTTTTGGAATTCCCTGCGTTAAGCGTAAAATTTTGTTATTACTAATATGTAAAATTGGTGCATCGTTGACTGGAGTTATGTTTGCATGAAGTACAAATCTGTGTTTGCCTTGTAAAAAATCTGGAAGTGATTCGCGATTGTTAGTGATCAATTGTAAATCAATAGTTATATGATCATTAAAATGCTCTGCACCATTATGTACATATTTTACTTTGTCTGTACTCAGATCAATAAGTGAAAAAACTCTACTGTGAGCTGAACTATTACCATCCTCACCACCGAAAGAGTTTATTATTATTTTTCCGTGTTTTGGTAATTGAACAATATTGAACACAACGCCTGCTTCCATAATACCAAGCTTAGAGTAGTCAATTTGAACATCAATGACACTGGTTGACAAATATACACTATCACCCTCTAGCAATTGTATTGGATTTATTGATAGTATTTCAAATTCTTGTGGTAAATCTGATGTTGTAAAAATCTTATAATGTTCAGTGAAGTCAGCTTTAATACAATAAGCTTGTTCACAATAACAAATGAATTCATCATGATCATATTGTTGACAAGTGCTACTTAAAATGCAAGGTGATTTTTCTAAACATGGATATTTCCATACGCAATCAACGGTGACTCCTTGTGTAACCTTCATATGAGGAAAACCAACTGAATGTTTATCAACCATTAAATTACGAACACAACCTTTAAAGCTTTGCTCAACAGCTCTTAATCCTTTAAGAACAGCCTTACGTCGTGGATAACTTCCAAGTCCACCAATAAAATACTCTTCGCCTAGTTCTAATAAATTACTGCTTCCATTTGCAAATGTTGCACTATGAGCTGTTTCGTCAACGATTAACTATAATTTAAAAATTTATTAAGTCTGGCTTCTAATATCAAAGGAGGAATATGATTAAAAGATAAATTAATTAAAAAATATCAGTAAATTCACCTCAACAAGAAATGGACTATAAGCTATTGAAACATTATGCCATTTTCCATCAGAAATATTTCTCTCAGGGACTAATTCTACAGCGTTAGAACCTTTGCCCACCAGAAATCTTAATTTCCCATCAACTACTTCCAATGCAATAAAATCAGTACCACTATTATAAAGAAGTGTACCCAATGTTTCAATTGTTCGTAGTTCTAAATTCCAACTATAAAAATTAAATGTTTTTTTTTTTCTTAAGTGCACCAAATGAAATAAATTTTATTTTTACTATAATATACCTTTCACCACTCTGAACAACTGGCTTAGCTAACATAACGTACGAGTCATCATCAACAAAACTAATGCCTTGTTTTTGATCAGCGTCGAATTCTGAGCTACATGTCCACGAAACCTGAACACTACTAACATGTGATGTTCTTTCTTTAGCCCTCTTCAATACATTTATGTTGTTGTAATAGACCTTCAAAATAGATGAAAACATTATTAAAAATTATCTAAAACATCTATTTATATTACATATATTATATTGTCATGGCTGTGACATCGTAATTAGATATTTTCAAACGTTCAAAAACTAAAAATAAATACATAACAGCGTGTCAATGAAGAATAAATAAATAAATAAAAGAAATTTACATCTGACATGCATCCTCTAAAATTATCAATTGAGCTAAGATAGCTTTCGGAAAAATCCCCCAATCCACCAAGAAATACACCAAAATGTATGTTAAGTTCGGCTATTCGTGCCGGTAATGTTTTTCTAAAAATATATTAAACATAAGTTAAATATAACGAACACAATAAAAAAAACTGTTTTTACAACAAACCTTATGAAATATTCATCAATTTGCATTGTAACATTTGTATCATATCGTTGAATAGCAATATCATGCCATTGGAGATCATTGAAATTAATTGTTTTTGGTGACCAAAGCTATGTGACAAGACACAAAAAAAATTAGATAAAATTTCCGCGACATATTTAATGTTAATAATTTAAAAATATTACTTCTGTTAAATAGTCATTGATTTTTAAATTCAATTTCAGACGTCCACTATCCAAGCTCATTAAACAATAATCAGTCCGTCCAGCGGCTAAAAACAGCAATGCATTTTCCTGATGTGTACGAAATCGTAAACGTAAATTTGTTGATAGTTTTGCTTCTTGTAATGGCATTGCTATGTGACTTGCACCGAAAAATGATACTGTGAAGATTGAAACATTAGTCATATTAGAAAATCCGTAGAATGTAAGTTTTTTCTTTTCATAGTTTTAAATAAGCAAACATTGAGCACCATTCAATACTTAATGATTTTTTAAAAATAATTTATATAATAAATATATATTTTAGGTATTTATATAAAATAGGGTGGATCGATTTTCTAACCCCATCCTTGTCATCGATTTTTGGAAAGAGGACGCGGGGTGTACGTATTTTTCTTATTTTTTTTTTATTTTTACCAAAATTCATGATTTCGTGTACTCTTACCCAAAAATCGATGTCAAGGATGGGGTTAGAAATATGGTCCATACAAATCCATCCACCCTAATATATAAACGATATGTATAAATGATTCGCAAAATTTGGGAAAACTGAGTTCATTTAAAAGTCATACATAAATTTAAGTGGGCTAAATTGGTGACTCAACCATTTTAATGAGTTAATATGTTTTCGGGTAATTCTTATAGCTGTCAATTAATTTAATGAAAAACGACATCCTCTAGTATCCTTAAAACACTCAAAAATAGAAATTTACCATGAAGAAATTATTTATGCATGATATTTGTACATATATTGGTATATTTAATAAAAATCGTGAAACATTGGATTCGACACAACTCAGAAATTACGAAAATACCTATAAAACTCCCACCTATATAGTTAATAAATTATAAAAATATCGCACAACCTCAACAATTATTTCATTTTCAAGTGACTTCGCGGTTGCCCCTAACAAATAATAAAAGTCAAAAAATAAATTAGTTTATTATTTTCAAATAATAAATATTAATCTCCACTTAATACAAGTTAAATATTATGAATTAGACAATTTTATTAATTTATCGAAAATCATAATTATGATTAGTCAGTACTCTAGTATTGTGATTTTGTATAAGCAAATAATTTTTAAATTACCCCGCAGCACCATTCAAACACTAACTACATATCAGAATATTAAAATATAGTCGTGTACTAAGGTAAACAATAGTTAATAATAATTAATATAAAATTGAATTAATAGGCTTACCTTTTGCTGAACCAACTGATGTTATTGTACATATCCATAGTAATGTTATTATGTACTCCATTGCATGCGACATATTTCTTTGATAAACAAAACTATCATTATTTTTTCTTATTATTTAATTTATAAAATCACTCTATTTATCTATTAAAACGAAAAAAAATGTTTTTCACGTGTTCAACATTTTGTTCTTTAAACAATAGTTTGATTTCATCGTCAAGGTATAATTTCGTAATAGACGCAGCTATGGATTCTTTAAAATTTCATACAATTATTAAATCATTTAATTAACCAACAATTTGTAAAAAAAACTTTTAAAAAAAATATTGATAGTATTTAATGATAGGCTCGATGAAAAACTCGATGAAAGGCAACTTTTAAATAAAAACTTCCTATACCAATGATATATTGCACATTTTTATCAATATCAATTTTCTTTTCGCTGTCTTTTGATTTCTTTTCCGATTTCAATTACTTAATTCATATTCTAATACATATTGCATTTTTTCTCTTTATTTTTTTTATGTGAAATTCGGTTGGTTAAATTCATTTCATTTGTGTTCATTTATTTCATTTTGCCAAGACTACAATTCAATAAATTCAATCATTGTAAATATATAATAATTCTATAAGTCTAAGGTTTTATTAAATTTAAAAAATAAATTTTACAGGAAAAAAGAAATGATTCATTTTGGAGCATTATCTTATAAAAATAAAATTATTGTCTATACGTACACAAAGAATGAGAGCAACTGGTAATTAATTAATTTGATGTTCACTCTTCAATATTGCAATATTTCATTATTCAATTGGTCAATCAAATCAATTAAGAGCTGGTCACACAATTACGACATATATTGAATGCGTTATACTATTATATTGTATTCTACCCAGTCACTAACCAATTATCAATATTGATATGCGTTAAAATCTACTTGTTCGTGATCTGTATATACATTCGACATTTGTAGCCCGCAATTACATACAAATATATAAGTTTATTATATTGTACATTTAATATTATATTAACGGGTTGACACAAGATTCAATTAGATCTTTCAATTCGATTGAACCTGATTTGTTTGCTATATGTATAAACATTTCTTGTATGAAATTTAAAATGATAAACATGTGTTTATTATATTATAGTATAAAAATGACAGTTTTAGGTACCTACACATTATTACATATTGAAATAACATTTGTAAGTTTGAACGTAATGCTACATAGGTGTATTATCAAATTAAAAATATTCTTTTGTAGCATTATTGAAAGTGTATACACAAAGATCAAGTTCAATAATTTGATCTCTATCCAAATAAAACGTAAAAATAACTTGAAGGAAAAACGAAGTTTTAAAATCTGAGATCATAACGCTTTTAATGCGGCAGTGCCGATTTGACAGTTGAACTAGTGATTCCGATTTAAATTTATTATTAATGAAAATGTATAGAATACTTACTCATAAATGTTTAAACCAATCTATAAGAAAATATGTATAATGTGTATATTCTTAAAATTTGTATTCAAATAAGAATTTATTTAATTACGTTTTCCAAAATAAAACCAAAATGTTAGAAAAACATCAAAGGAAGCAGCACGGTTTTGTTTTTCTTGCTTTAAAATAAACTATGTAGGTATAATTGAAAGAACAATATTAAATTTCTTTCATAAAGATCAATAGAATATAAGCATGAGAAAATACACTGCCGTCAAAAAGTTTGAGACCAGCTGCAAAATTTTCGTTTTTTTCACATAAATAACACTATTTCTATACGAAATTTATTTATTTTGTTTCGAACATTTTTTTAAGAAAAAATACATGAAAAAATGTTCAGATGATGATACATTATAGTGTTTGTACAAAAATTTAGTTCGTTTTTTAAATATCAGAAATAAGGTAATTTATTGGAAATTGTAATAGACCGATTAGTTCTCTGTTGAGCAATTTATGGAAAGTCATATATTTTTGGAGGCGCTGTAGAGGTATACATCTTTTTTGGTTCTATATAAACGGATTTAGGTTATTAAACGCACTTAAATCACATTAAGACATGTTTGAATCATTTCAGTCATACACATTACTATCTAATTTGAATGTTTTTAATAGAATAACGATAAATTCGGTGAAAATTACGTTTGTATTTGAGTTCGGCGCTGATGCACATGATTTTGTCTTTTTTGCTACATCAACGTTGTTGTGAAATATTTTTCTGTTCTTCAAATTGGCTAAATTTAAGGAAATTCCAATTGAAAAACGAGCGCAAATCAAAATGTTGCAAAATACAGGTAAATCACATCGGGAAATTGTAAAAGTTGTAGGTGTTTCGAGGACAACTGTCAACTCACAGAAACTGAATCATTTGTTGACAAAAAACGATCGGATCGCCCAAAAAAGACAACAAAAAAGGATGAACGATATTTAGTTATTTTGAGCAAACAGAATTGCTTTAAAACAGCACCCGATTTACGAGCAGATATCAATAAATGTATACCTAAGCCGATTTCAGTAACAACAGTCAAATCCATATTAAAGGAAAATGGTCTTGTTTGTCGAATTTCTGTAAAAAAAAACCATTGCTCCGTGCAGTAAACAAGCGAAAACGATTGCAATTCGCACAAAAATACCAGACAGTCGATCAATGGAAATCGGTTCTTTGGACAGATGAATCGAAATTCGAAATTTTCGGTAGTAGAAGAAGAAAATATGTACATCGAAAAACAGTCGAACGATACGATCCCAATTGTCTGACTGCAACAGTGAGCATGGTGGTGGTTTTAGCTATGATGGTGTTGGAGCGTTGGTGAAAATCAAGGGAATAATGAACAAAGAACAATAACACAAAATACTGCAGTATAGCTCAATTCCTTCAGGTATTGGTCTCATTGGCTCTAGTTTCACATTTCAACAGGATAATGATCCAAAACACACTTCTAATCTTTGTCGCAACTATTTAAAATCCAAAGAGAATGAAGGTGTGCTGCAAATCATGGAATGGCAGGCCCAGTCCCCCGACATCAATCCTATTGAGCTTCTGTACGAAGAGCTTGATAGAGAGGTCCGAAAAATGCGTCCAACAAGCCAATCACACCTCTGGCAGTGTCTAGAAGAAGCGTGGTACAGTCTCGAAGTCGACAAATTGCAAAAACTTGTCGAACGTTTGCCCAGAATCTGCACGGCACTCATAAAATCACGTGGTGGTCGTTTTGATGAAAAACGCCTAATTTGAACTTTTTTGAATTTGAAACTATAATGCAGAGAGTAAAATAAGCTGTAGTACAACAGAAAAACTGCAGTCCAAAAAATATTTCTGCAGTCCAAAAATTCGGAAAATGAAGTTGAAATGTATATAATTATTTATTATTTATTGTAAAATTACTCCAATTCCGATTATTCTATTCCAAAGGAGCGTTTCTAGAAACAAGAGAAAACGACGAAGAGGAGGAACATACACATATACAAACCAACTCTACCGATTTCCATAATTTTCAGTTTTAAATTTTTATCAAATTAAGGTTTCAAGTTTTTTTTTTCGCTCAGAAACATGAAATATGTATTATTATTTTTCCAAATAAAACGAAAACAAGAGTTCATATAAAAAACTAAACTTTGCAGTGAGCGATTTTACCTTTTTCTATTTTTTTAAATAGCCTGCGTGCGGTAAAGTTGCCAAATGGGTTCAAATGAACGCTGATTTTTTTTTTTGAATTTTGAGTGGAGTTTTTGTACTCAGGCCCAAAAAAAACTTTTAGTGTAAAATTTTTAAAAATAGAATGTACTTTTCAGAATGAAAATCTTTACTAAAAGGTCATAATTCGTCATAACGAATGATTTCATCAAAATGCAAATAAGAAGCCCATTTACCTACCTAACCAACGCAAGTCCTCATAAATATAGTATTTCTTAAAAAAAAAAACCTTAATTGATAATTTTAAATAAAACGAGGTTTTTTTTTCATATCCTACATTTTGTTTTTACAGTATTAATCATATCAATTTTAAAATACAACATAAATTAGATCTCCTCTAACTAAAACATTCAAATTTAATGATTTTCATATGAATTTTATATGATATTTCGAGAGAGGGGGTAAATGACGATTGCAAAATTGCCTCAAAATAAAATTGAGAGCACAAATACCGCGATGTTTGCAAATTTAGAAAAGTAAAAAAAAAAAAATTTCAAATTCTTCCAAAACACCGCGCAGTATGCAACAAAAACAATCAATAACGACGATTAAAAAAAAAAAAATCTCGCCAAATGTCAGTTTGTGCATGTTTGCCTGACAGCTTAACTTTTTGAAAAAGCGAACAATTTTTTGGGTTGAATAGCTGTTGATTTATGTCCCTTCTCGGATTCATATATATAAAAACCATTTTAAATTTGATCGCTTATCTTTAAAGTTTTCAATGTTTTAGTAGAAGTCTGTGTTTTCCCATAAATTTCTTCTCACCTTTTCATACATAATTTCAAGCTCAAGGACTGAATACAAAAATTCGAAATTTTCTTTTTTAAAACAAAACTGCAGTCCAGAAAAAATCTTTTTTTACTCTCTGCTATAATGTATCATTATCTGAACTTTTTTCATGTATTTTTTCTTAAAAAAATGTTTGAAACACAAATATGTAAATGAATTTCTTATACAAATAGTGTTAATTATGTGGAAAAAACGAAAATTTTGCAGCTATTCTCAAACTTTCTGACGGCAGTGTAAATGTTAAAAAAAAATGTTTTGCTTATGCAACAATAAAGTGCACAATTCGACTTAACTATTTTATAATTTAAATTAAAATGTTATCTGCTTATTATTATTGTGTTTTTATTTTTTCAATACAACAATAATGCATTGTTTAAATTATATCATTTCTTGTTGTATTCAAGTAGTTTCGAGAGTTATTTATACATCTGGACTTTTTTTATTGAGCGAAAAAGTCAAAAATTTGAAGACCACGCTGAGTTTTAAAATTTAAGGTCTACTTGAGCCTAGTTATAATAGTATATGTTATTATTTATAAATTAAAAAGAAAAAAATATGTAAAAAAGTTTAGTTTATTTAAATTAGGTAAGTAATCATGGATCAATTCTTAATATTAAAGAAAAAAAGCAGAAAAAATGAACGTTAGCCATAATTGAGAATAAAAAATTACTTTTATCAATATAATAAATTGTTTATTATTATTTGATTAGCTAACTTTATCATTCAGCCAAATTTGTGGCATGCTATATGTTGAAAGAAATTTCTAAAATATGGACGAAATTAATTTTTGTCAATTCTTGAATTTAGCATGCCATATTTATAGAATGGTATTTGGCATTCCATAATCGAATATGGCATGCTATAAAACTATTTGTTTTTGTGGAAAAAAATGCGGAAATATGCTTAAAGTAATATATTTTATGCAATAATTATGTTTGGAGGTGTAAAGATTAGCTGAAGTATTATTATTTAATTTTATTTGTTTTAATTAATAATAATTTGGATTTTATATATATAACAAATCTATTTAAAATATTAGCAATTTTGCGAGACGTATTTCTATTATATTCATATTTCAAAGATATCAAATTTGTATAATGACAATAAGATGCCTACTTCATAAAATGACATTCCATTCCATAATTAGTTCTAGACATCCCATATTTCAGCTCTCCGTACATAAGCATATGCAATGGCTTCAAGAATGCCAAATTTTACACTGTTCCATATTTTAAATTTCGCATGCGATATTTTTCATTCCATATTTATGGTATGATATAATTATGAAATGAACTCGAGAATTGAAGTCCTGATTTCATTAAAAAATTGCTATAATGTAAGTTGAGAAAAAAAAAATTGATTTAAATCCTTCATTCTCTGTTTAAAAACTATCTGTAAGAATTTTAAAATGTTATTATATTATTATAATACATATATTATTGTTTTAGAATATATTTAAACTTAATCCCAAAACAGTAGGAATAATTTGAAAATTCCAAATAATTAAAAGTAAAGGAAAGAAAAATACACTAGAAAGGTGTGGGACATACTGCAAAATAAGCAAAGTCTTGAGAGTTATAACTATAATATAACTATAGTTGTATTTATACATTTAAGTTAAGTTCCTTGATCAAGAATAATAATTCATGAGCCTTAAAATGCTATTGCATAATTAATAAATATTTCTAAATATATAATTACAGCATTTGAGATGTTTTATATTGTTTAACATCTTACTGCCATGAGCATGAATACAAAGAGACAATTCATTCTTACGAATTATGCTCAAATAAAGTAAGTTTTTCACTCAATGTAAAAAAAATTATATTAGAAAATAGTTTATTTAAATAAGATTTAAATTGTCTTAAATAATTCGGTATTTTAACTTTAGGATTAGGAAATATGTTTAAATAGATGGATTTTAGAGCTACTATTGAATAATATTATTTGAAAAAAGTAAAATAAACACCATTAAATTTTTCAAAATACAAAATCTTTGAAGTATGTAACGTTCATCTAATAATAAATGCGGAATAGAACATAATTTTGGAAAGATATATAAATAGAGAAGTTAAAAGCATATTTGTAAGATTCATGAATAAAAAAAAAACATTTAAAATACTACGTGCAAAAAATAATCTCAATCATTTGCTCAGATCGCGTCTTCAATGTTATGTAGATCTCGATCTTTAGATCATATACAATAGAGTATACAAAGCCATTATTGGACTATGTATACCTTTTAAAGCAGGGGATTAAATAATCAAAAAAGCTGAGTGCAATATTTTCAAGAAAAAAAACTTTGTGTTTTTACCCAGAGGTGCGCACTAGGGTGGATCGACTTTTTTAGAACTGCCGGTACCATTGTTTTCTGAGTTGCATTTTGTCTCAAGATTACCGTC
>JAABKK020015920.1:0-20530 GCA_011634745.2 Catotricha subobsoleta
CCTACAGAGTTTAGCTGTGATGCGCGCACAGTACAACCATATGTATGTAGTCATGCTTCATAATACGAACTGTAAATGGCTACATCTGTGATAATTTGGAATAGCGAATCTGTTATATGTATATCGATTCGATCAACAAAACGACGACTTACAATGTTAAAATGTGTACGGTGAACCCGGATATGTTAAAAAAATTCGTAGAAAGCCAACTTTTCGTAAAAGAGAGATTTTTAAAATTCCACCAAAAAATAATTTAAAGTCAATTGATTTTAAGACAACAATTATTTTCTCAAACACCTGGAAAAGTTCTCTAAACTATATTAAGAAAATTCGTCACAAGTATGTTAAGTATGATGCATGTATGTTTTTCTTATACACCAAATACGCAGTCTTTGGAAAATCAAATGCTGCAAACTAAAAAATGGTTTTAATTGAATATTTCAAAAAAAAATGCTGCCAATTAGATTAATAGAGAACTTCATTTTTGCGTGTATTAATTACATATAAAAAAAATATTACAACAATGGGCTAATCATTAAAATCCGTCCAGCGAATCCGGAGAAAAAGCCAAAAAAAATCAATTTATTTTACTATTTCTCTGGATTGGGTGGACGCTGGACGGACAAAAATGTTCCATTCACCGTTGAATGCGCAATGAGCGTATTTTGAAAATATATATGTTTTGATTTCTATCAGCTTAGTTTCTCGGTTAAAAAAAATCAAAACAACTGATTTTTTGCGTAAATTTTTAATTTACAAATTCTATTGAATACGATGAAAAATTTCACAAAATTAATAAACCTCAAATGCAGTTTATAATTTTTGTGGTACTCATTTTCAGTGTTTACCACTCAGAACTGTGTAGTTGGATTTTGATGATTGAGCCAACGTTAGACGCAGACTTTCGTCGACATCAAAATATATAGGTTTTGGATTTGGGTTTTTTTGGATCGTCGGGTAATAAAATCAAAAAAAAAAATTCGATCATTTTCGAAAACTGATTTTTTGAATTAACGAACTTAAAACGAAATCTGATCAAAACCAAAACCCATTTATTTTAACAACATTTCTGCGTCCAATCATCAAAATCCATTCAGCCGATCTTGAGAAAATCACGATTCCTATACTTCACTTTTTTCAAAATTGGTATCGATATTAAAGTAAACTATTAATAGTTAATCTTAATACTATCTCGCTAGTAAATAAAACAATGGCCTGAAATTTATTGAAAATAAATTTATACCAAACAATATTTCATATAAATCTTATTGGGTTGTTTATTAATTAAATTAAAAATTATAATTAATAATTAATATACAGTTTTTTTTTATATATTTTTTGAAGTCCTTAAAATAAATTATCTGTTTATAATATTTCCAAATATTTTTTTTTTCTTTTTATATTTGTTTGCCTTGTTCTCTTCACTTAACTTAATTTCAAACGTAAATATTAAAATTTGTTCTAGTTATTTTCAATTTTTTTTTTTTTTTTTTATTTAAATATATAATAATAATCTACTTATAAAAATAATGGTTAAAGATAAAATTTAGAAATAACATTTTTTTCCTCATTTAGTTTTCATTAAATTTATATATTGTTTATATTGATTTACCTCAAAATAATATTAATCATTGCATATACAAATTGCACATTTGTAAATTGTTCGATTTCTTAGTTATTTTTATTTATTATTATTATTATTATTTTTTTTTTTTTTGTTTTAACCAAAGTTTATTATTTATTCGCTATTCGCTATTCGTTTTGTTTTGTGTTGTTTATAGTAATTTTTTATCGGTCTATTATTTATATTTATTCTGTTAATTTCGTTAATCAATAGATCAAAATTAATGCAGATGTGAAGAAGTTTCTTTTCGATTTCAAAATTCAAAATTCAAAATAAAGTAAAATTAAATTTATTTTTACAATTCACTAAAATATAATTATTCAATTATCTATCACAGAAATGATGTTATTATTTGTTTTTGTTCTGTGTCTTGATGCGCGCCATGTGAATTTCAAATCGATAATTTATTGATAATATAAAATCTATTTTTTTTTATTGATATTTTTTTTTTTTTGTATATCTGGTAATTTTTATTATAATACGTTATGATTATTGTACTGTTTGGAATTTTTACTATTTATTTCTTAAGTAAAAAAAATCCAAGCAATACAATAATCATATTGTATCTATTGTTTTTTTCTAATTTATATCTTTGTCTTTCAATCAATAATATATATAATATATATAAATAAAACAAAAACAATATACCTACGAGATTTTGAAAAAAAAAAAAACAAGAAAAATAATAATAAAAATATTACAATTATAAATTACATTCTTTTTTTTTGACTTCACCGGATACATTTTCACATGTACTTTCTATAACTTCTTAAATCTCCGCTTCCGCTGTCATCATTGGCATGTTCTACAGCAGCTGCAGCTGTTTCAAATGAAGGTGGTTCAGCAATTGTTGACGTAGGACTTGGTGGCTCTGCTAAATGTGATGATCTTGATCCACTACCAGCAGTTCTACGTCGACCACGTCCACGGCCACCGCCACCACCAACACCACCACCAGGAGGTCTTCCCTTACGCGGCCCTTCACCCATATGCGGTGTAGTTGCTTTGCGACCTGGTTTGCGTTTCTTTCGTTTTTTATTACCATATCTGGGATCATAGTCATATTCATCATCAGCCGGTGATTTTGGTTCATCCAGTTCATTAATTTCATTAATATCCATATCATCATAAAACCACTCCTTTGGTAGATCTTCTTTAATATTTTGACTATCTTTACTGTCGGATGTGTCACCAGCGCCACCACCTAACGAAGAACTCTCCTCTAAAAATGAAGCACTTCCATTAAAATCAGAATCAACATCGGTTGGACCTCCACCATCAATACGTCTGTGCAGGTTACTGCTATTACTACTGTTACTTGTTGCGGTTGCTAGAGCACCAAATGGACGAAACATTTTGGTCAAATATTGTCTTCGATGTTTACGCCATCGGGCCGCTATAAAAATACACATAATAATATTTTTATTTTTTTTATTAAATAAAAATGTCTTATTTATCTATTCTTTTTATCAATAAACTCAAATCTTATTGTATGTAAGTAGATAAAAATGTGATATAATTATTATGTTAACCAAATTTTCATATAGATTTTAGATATTAAGATAATTGACATTTTACCTGGATATGAATATATTTGTCCTTCCCGAAAACCAGGCATACGTTGACGCCGTGCCATAAACAGTGAACAATGATTCTGAGCGACGCCTGTCTGTGGATCCAAAAATGGTAGACGCAATCGTCTTTCAACACACAATCGTGTATTAAAATTTGAACTATATTCAATATTTTCTCGATACGTAGATGCATTCATAAAATTTTCAATTTTCTCCAAATTCGCAGTATTTGCAATTTGCAAGTCGATTGTGGTAGCGGACGACATTTTGTCAAATTTTTTTTTCTTCTCTATACAGCTACGGTAATTAGTAAATTATATTTTTGTTACGTTCTATTATTTGATCGTAATGTTTGAAAAACTCGCAATAAATTTGCAAGAATTTAGGTAACTATTCGACACATCACTAATAATCTATTCATCTTAATATTTATATAATTATTTCGTAATCGATGTTAGATATTTTGATCCGATAATCAAAAGCTATTTAACATTTTTTTTTTTTTTTTATGTACATATATTAGAAATGACAGATTGTATACTTTCTTCTTCTTCTTTTTTCGGTATATAGACATTTCTACGAAATGAAAAACTACTACGCGCTTTGAATCTTTGAATCGCATCGTTTTCATTTTATACGAATTGGGACATTGAAATTTTATATTTATTGATATTATGCTTTTTATATGGTACACACAAATACAATGCAATAATATCTTCAGATGCAAAGGAAATACATAAACGAAATAATACAATGCATAAATACTTATGCTTTCTTTCTTTTTTGATTTTTGTTTAAATGATTTGGTGAAATTACAGATCAAGTCTAAATGAAGAGATTTCTGATAGAAAAGGTGTTTGACCCTTGTTTTCTTTTCTTCAATAGCCATCTAGCATTTTTCAGTATTATAATTTTTGTGGAGAGCATTAATTTCAATATTTTAATGGATATCAAACGATTTCAAATATTATTATTATACTTGCCGTAAACTGTTTGGTTAATTACCTCAATTTTTATTTATACTATTCAAATATATTTAGGTTCCAAAATCACTATCTTAAAATATATTCTTTTAATAATGTTAATGTTCAAGCAGTGCCGTATCCAGATCAGCTTTTCTGGACAGGCTTTAGTCAATAAATTGTGGACCTTCTTTATCTTTGCTTGTCACTTATTTTTGTTGGTGACAATAGGCCAAACATTTTTGCAGGTTTTTTTTTTCATATAGGTTTCATAGCAGCAGCAATATGGATATTGAATGATTTAGGAACATAAAACTGTTTTTTGATAATGCAGAAAGCAACCATGTATATTTGCTTCAGTAAGTTCTCTTTCAGAAATTTGGGCGATTAAATATTTAAATTCTGGAACTGAGAATAATTTTGATGTGCATTTAGTAAATGGCATATACGTGATTGATTTAAAAATATCATCTGACAAGAATCAAATAAAATATTTGTGAATACTCTAAAGTGCCTCTTACGACTTTGACTTTCTCCAAAATATCTTGAAGAATCTATATTTTCTTAGAATAGATTTTTAAACGATCGATGTGATATTATTATGATTCCTCTAAGACAACTTAAAATATGAATTTCAAGAGTAACTACGAACTATGTTACAGCGTTTATTAGAAGTATTGACTACTTATAGAAAATTGGATTTATTATATTTATATTATTATTAATATCCAAATCCACTCAATACTAAACCGTGTTGTAAAAATTATTAAACATTTTATGATAGATAATCAATTGTTTGAATTTTGATTTACTTACTATCTTTATTTAAATATTTTTTTTTTTTAATGTTTACAATTCTCATGATAAATAAGACTAATCTGATTTGCATTAAAAAAAATGTATTATGCGATCACCTTTTGACTTAGGTTCAAATGTAAAACATAGTCCAATCTTAAGCCATTTTTTTAACTATCTTTTACTTATTCCAAAATATACATTTTTCATAAAAGTCAATGACCATTCTTGTCCACTTTATATTCGCTTCTTGGCTGGGAATATAGACTGGAAAATGTCGACCAGGAAATTTTACACATAATTTCAATAATCCTGTGCTGTTTTCTGCTCCTAAGATTTTTTCGGGTACGAGATCTTTTGTCATACAATTTGACTTATTAGCACAATCGCCGTGCTTATCAATAACATCTTTTTTAATCTTTCTTTTTTTTGATGATTTCTGCCTGATCATAAACTCTGCAACTTTTTTGTCGCAATTTAAATTTTTTTTTGGCTCCCATGAGTTCTCGGATTCATCGTACCCTTCCCATTTAATAAGGAACATTTCTGTTCCGTATTCAATTTTCCGGTCTAAGATAAGTTCAACATCGTAATCAACAGAGTCTGATTCAACGTCGAAATCTTCAACGTTTTTATTGACTGAAAAAAAGTGAAATAGAAAACTACAAAAACTATAATTGAGACTATTGGAATCAAAAGACGTTTATTCCATTTGCGCTGGCAGGCGATGTTGATCCTAATTGTATAGAGCGATATGGTACAAAATCGCTTGTCAACACAAATGGAATAAACGTCTTTTGATTCTAATAGTCTCAATTTTGCTATGGCACACATTTTTTTTTTCGAAATGTTTAATTCTTATATGATTCAGATTTATTTTGAATTAGCATTAATGGTTTTCAAATTACCTATTACTTTATCACATTTTTCCGCTTCTTTATCTTGTTCACTAACTTTCAACATCTTTCGTTTTCGAGTATTTGGTTTGTCCTTTCTTAATGTCTGAAAATAGTAAAAAAAAATTATGAATAAGTTGTCAATGCTTAAGGGTACACACAATACAGTTAATATAAGTTGTTCGAAGAACAATATTAATTATGTTAAAACTTCTTTCGTGAGACAACAATCAAAATAACATCATCAGTAATTACTTTTAACTATTTTTAAACGAAATATCTTAAACAAGTAAATTAATTATTACTTACTTCTACTTCTTCTTCTTCGTGGTCATTCTGCTTATATTTTCGTTTTATTTTGTCTTGTGAATTATTATCTTGGTTCATTTTCGAAAATTATATTTCCTAAGTATCAAAACCAAAATTAATTAAACATCAATAGCAGGCTGTTGACCTAATGAAAAAAATTGAAAAAATATTCTGATTTGGCGTCACCTAAAGTTTTTACTGTAAATTTGTATATCGTGAATTTTAAAGGCCTGCGAAGTTAGCAATAATTTTTATAAAATATACGTTAATTTTCCAATAATGTCATCGATTTATCGATTAAAGATAAAGCATTGGAATTCACAAATTTTCGGTTTCTTTTTTCTGTTCAGGTGTAATATTATAAAATGCAATTTTCTCACACTTACCCAAATTTTAAATGAATGATAAAGGAATCATATGTCATTTTATTTTAGCGATATAGATTATGCCGAATGACAATCGGTTTGCAAAATTTAAATACTTACACAATAAAAAAAAAAGAACTTAAAAATGCATTGCATCATTATAAATAACCCCCAAAAATATTTGGTACATAGTCAAAGAATCAAAATGTATCAAATCCCATCTATATATCAATTTCTAAATAAGTTGGCCGCTATATAATTCTTAAATGAATTAAACACTTTAAACTATTTTAAAATTAATTTTAATTTCATTAAAATAAAAGAATATCTTGATGCAGGTACATTATTTTTATTTTATATAGCTCTAAATAATATTGAAAAACTTAATATCTATAGCTATAACTACGTTCAATTGTAAATTTAATATCTAGACTCTAGAGCATTGAGATATTTAATGATATACAAAATTTAGGTAATAATTTGATAGTTTTATGTTAGTAGTTGTAATATTAACAGTTAGTTATATGTAAACCGAATATGTATGAATGTGAGGTAAGATTACTTATACTTATAATTTAAAATATTGTAAATTATGAGATTCAAACACGTCTAATTTCTGTTGCAATAAAAATATTTTTCTTTTTGAAGTATCTTGCAGGAATAATAATTAATATGATCATATAGTTAAACATTTTAACACTTATTGATTATTATCAATGACCTTTATATTACAATTTTTCAATTTAATTTCCTTCCACCAATTACTGGAGTAATGATATTTTTGCAATTCAATTCCGCCCATAGGAACAGAGTATTCATATTTACCTAAAGATTTTTTTGGTAATGGTAAATCATCAATCAAATGTACTGGAAAACAATCTAATGATGGCGTCCAATCACAATGTGGCGGTAGAATTCTGCGTTGCCAACCAACTCTCTTATAAACATTTTGCTAAAATTCATTTACAAATTATTAAACATATTATCCTTTTCTATTTAATGTTTCCTTCCAAGTTTCACGTACTTACCTCAATATCTTTTTCAAAAATATATATTTCAACGAATGGACGTTGTGATGGTGATATGTTACTAGATAAATTCTCAACAAAATAATATCCATCACCTGCCATATATTGTAATTTTAAATTACTTTTTTTAAAGCTTTCATAAATATGTCCTTCATCAATTTCTTTTAATTGTTCATTTAGAATACAAAGTTCTGCTTTTTGAGACCATGGTAGAATTTTTGAAAGTCGTATTTGTCCCCAGAGTGTACCATAGCATAAATAATTAATGATATTGTGTTTGTCTAATACATTACTAACTCTAAAGGAATAAAAGAAGATTTTTTTATTTTTTTTTGATTAGTCAAAAAGGATGCTGCACACAAACCCAATTAAACTGAATATACCTTTTTAAAATATCATCCAATTCCTCAAGATAGCTTTTGGTCATGTTACAAGTATGTTTAAATTGTGTAGTTCCGTTTTTATTAAATACATTCCAAAAGAATAGAAAACCGAGTAACAAGCAACCAACTGTTAGTAAACGCGGTAGTGATACACGAAACATAAATTTATTTAATTTCTTTATATTTTTGAATAAGTTCTTCTTTGTAGATATCCTTTAAAATAATAAATTTTCAAGTTTAACTGGATTCTTAAAAAAAAAAAAGAAAAAGAAAAGCCAAATAAACGATTTTAGTATTGTCTATAAAAACAGTAAATAATAACAATTACGTATCTGTCATTTGTCACAAAGGTGAGAATAAATTCATATTCACATTTTCAATAAATTGACTAATCCCTGTTGGGCGATAATATCAAAACGTAAATATATAAAAAATATGAAAAGTATTCTCTAAATAATCGGTCATACTAGTACTTAATGCCGTTGGAATTTAATTGATGTAAATTATGTTTTTCCTGATTGATTCAATTACGTATAAAAATATATTTTTAATTAGTTTTAGTGTTCTTTTAATTTTAGCCCAAAATTTAACAATAGACCAATTCCCCATGACAGATGATGCCCTCGAGCAGTTACATAAGAAAGGACGGGAGAGTTGTATACGATATCATGTAATTATTCCGTTCTTCCTTATACAACTGCTGGAGGGCAGCTGTCATCGGGGAATTAGCAGCTTATATCCTGCTTTGTCAAAATAAATAAAAAAAAACAATAAATTCGTTGATCTACCATATAAATTAAAATTAACAGATTGGCGTAATATCGTTTGTGAATATATATTCCCTTAACACCAAAAATAATTAAAAATATATTTTAACAACACGACCAAAGATTTCACATATTCTGAATATTTTCTTAATGCGTCAGTTCTATTGTCGGAGAAGTGAATAAATTAAAGATCTTCACTATATTATCAGATAAATAGAATTTACCCAAGTGATTTTCTATTTGTCTTCTAGAGATAGACTGTTTTCCCGTGGTTCCCTGAAACATTTATGTTCAAGCCCTACCACGAAGGCAATCAATATTTTCTTGAGTCGTCGTGCTAGCATTTAATTGGTGGGAGAAATAAATAAATAAATAATAGGTAAATTCTATTTATCTGAATTATTAATGACGAATTATTAAAATAGAAAAATAAAAAAATATTTGTAATACTTATGATTATGACCGACTCAACCCAACCTTATTTAAATTCATAAAACTGAAATGGATATTACAATAGGACAATTTTATGACAGTATGACATGTGTCAGTAATTTTTATTTTTTCAACGACGGCTCACATCACACGTGCATATATACATGATATTGATTTGTTATAAGTAAAAGAAAATAATAGTTAATAGTATAATTTTAAATATTCTATACGGATCATAATAACAAAAATGTCAAACAATTTGGATTCATTTGAATCTCTAGGACTTTCAAAATGGATAACAAAACAAACTACGAAACTAGGTAAGGATGTTCGAAATATGCATAAACAAAGAAAAACATTAAACCAATTGAATTTATTAAAGGTCTTAAATATCCAACACCAATTCAGCAAAATTGTGTTCCCGAAATACTTGCGGGTAAAGATTGCATTGGAGCTGCAAAGACTGGGTACATCTTTTATAATTATAAATGTTATTAAATTTTATTACTAAAAATTTAATACATTCCATCCAAAAACAGGTCTGGAAAAACCTTTGCATTTGCTCTACCAATCCTGCAACGTCTGAGTGAAGAACCAACAAATCATTTTGCTTTAATTTTAACACCAACACATGAATTAGCATATCAAATATCAGAGCAATTTTCTGTAGCCGGACAACCAATGAACGTTCGAGTGTGTGTTGTGGCTGGCGGTACTGATCAAATGATCGAAAGTCAAAAATTACAAAATCGTCCACATATTGTAGTTGCTATGCCGGGACGATTAGCTGATCATTTAACTGGTTGCGATACATTTTCATTTGATAATTTGAAATTTTTAGTTGTTGATGAAGCCGATCGAATGTTAAATGGTGCATTTGATGAAAGTTTAGCTATTATTGAACGATGCTTACCAAAGGAAAGACAAAATTTATTTTTTTCCGCTACGCTGAAAGATTTTTTGAAAGAGTCAAGTATATTTCCAATTTCAAATGAGGTAAAATAATCACTGAATTATTAAAAGTTTACAATAATTTTCTGTTAAAAAACTTGAATAGGCATTTGAATGGTCTGAACTGTCAGAAATAGCTACTGTAAATACATTAGATCAACGATATATTCTTTGTGCTGATTACGATCGAGATATGGTTTTAATTGAAACGTTACGACAATTTCGTGAACAACACGAGGCATCGAATGTTATGATATTTACAAATACAAAAAAGTATATAAAACTGCGGACAATAAAACATTAAGATTTTAATTATGAAAGATTTATAAATTAAAAAATTTCTGAATTCTAATTTAGATGCTGTCAGCTACTTTCAATGACATTAAATTCAGTTGGAATTGAAAATGTTTGTCTGCATGGTTTTATGCGTCAAAAAGAGCGGGTCGCTGCTTTGAATAAATTCAAATCAAATCATGTACGAACAATTATTGCTACTGATGTGGCCAGTCGAGGTCTGGACATTCCCAGTGTACAATTAGTAATGAATCATCGTTTGCCGAAACTGACAAATGAATATATTCATCGGTAAGATTGTTTTACAAAATCTAATTATGAAAATCAATAAAAAAAAACATGTTTTGCTTCTCCTTTTTATAAATAGTGTTGGAAGAACAGCACGTGCAGGTCGTTCTGGCATTGCCATATCAATTTTTCGATTTCCACGTGACTTAGAATTCCTATCTGATATTGAAACTGTAATAAATACAAAATTGAAAGAACATCCAGTTGATCAACGTATGGTGGAACGTATATTTATGCAAGTCAGCGTATCTAAGCGTGAATCTGAAATGGCTTTAGATAATAAAGATTTTGATGAACGTGCAGATAATTATCGACGAAAAAAATGGATTGAAAATGGTCAGGATCCTGATGAAATGGAAAATAAATGGAAACAAGAACAGAAGGCAAAACAAAAATTAAGAAAGAAAACGCAACGGGAATATTACGAGAAAAAAAAATTATCAACACAGGATACAACAAAATCTTTAATTGATGATGAAAGATTTAAAAATATACAACCAGAAAAATTTCTACCAAAGAAAACAGGAAAACCCTCTAAAGTAATTGATAAAACAAAACCATTAAAAGTTAATTTAAAATCAAAGAAAATTTTAAAGCATAAACAAGAAATCAAAAAATCAACAGTTTCAAGGAAATAAATTCATTTATTTATAAAGAAAAAAAACATAAGTATTCTTATTTTTTCTTTTTTAAATTCTTACATGGAGAATCATATCTTGACTAATTTTAAATATTATTAATTCACTTAAAAACTAACATTACTTTGAATCCTTTTTCTTTCATCTTCATATAACTATAAATCCAATTGTTTCTTCTCTGCAGAAATGGCAATTTTTGCATTGATTCTCTTCAAATTTATTTTTATAACACTGATAGATAATAATCTCTTATGCATAGTATAATAAAAAAAAATATATATATATTCTGCTTCATTCACATTCGTTCATCGATACTGTTAACAGTGAGTCTTCTGGATATACTTCTAAAAGTACTTTAGCACCGTCATTAAATGGATACGCAATGTTACCATCAATAACTAAACCTGAAAATTGAAACCAAACCAAAAGAAAATATTTAACGAATGGATATACATAAAAACGAAACAAAAATAGAAGCTCATTACGACACGAATTCATTTAAAAATGTATCACATGTCATATTGCAATATATGCCATTTATAATTTACTTACTGGCATCAATGCATCGCGATTTAATAAGTAACGTTCTAGCGAAACCATTTGATTCGAAACCTTTTGGACTTGGCCACACGCCAATACAAATTTGTTCACGAATTGAATAACACAAACGTGGATCATCTGAAATGAAATGCATAATAAAATTTGTTTACAAAAAAAAAGAAGCAAAAAGAAAATACATTTTAACAAAAGCAATTCAAATTCTATGTACATGAAACTATCATTCAGAAATTACCTGCTTGAAATATAAGCTCTTTGTTATAATCTTCCGATAATTCTTCAGCATCAATATTCTCTAATGATTGAATTCCATTTTTTTTCATAATTTTCAATAGTTTATTAACATTTTCTACGGACATTCTGTTAATACTATTTTATTTGATATAAATTTTAAATTCATTAAATATTTTCTCATAAGAAATGATGACCGAAATTTTTTAAAATAAATTAAATACCTTGTCAACCACGATGTTGATCCAGTTCCGGTACTAACACACAAACCAGAGCTTTTTGTCTTATTTAAACGTTCATTGTTATCAATTTGAAGATGTAAATGTGAAACACGTGCCGCTAATGTTTCACCGATAAATACCTATAAATAAAAGCGATTAATTTAAATGCATACAAATTTTTGAAAATATGCTAAATCACACGACCATTAATTTCACTGAGCCTAATCAGAATTATTGTAATTTAATTATATAATTATCTTTACCTCATTTAATGCCAAATATGGTAGAATTCGTTTAACATTTGCATGGTATTTCTTTTTATCTTGTGCGCTCAGCACTTCAGTTGGATAATCATTCAGTTCCATTGGACTTGGTACATGTTCTTGTAAATCAATAGATTCTGGTAAATTACCATTTTGTCCTAGCATTGTTATGCGAATACGTGAACGATGTATCCATCGAAAATCACCCTAAAATTATATGATTTCTATGAAAATGGTAAGATTGTAAAACGTTTGGTTAATTTATAGAAATTTAAACCGAACACCTACAGTAAAGAGTTTACGAACAGCCTCTTTCGGATCAAATGAATATTGTTTGGGTAACATTAGTCGACCTTCAGATCGTGCTGGATCTGAATTAAAACCAACTACAGGCTTTTTAATTGATTGTAGTGGACTTGCTCGGCCAGCTGTTAATAAAAATGTACCATCCCCACCAATTGGTATTATAATATCAGCCCATTTTGTTTGTTCTGATGTTAATGTTAATCTAAAATTTAAAAAAAAAACAAACAAAAACAAAAAAACGTTGATTTTTTTTTTGTTCAAGTTAATTCAACAAATTAAAATTTTAATTACAATATTGCTCTATACGACTGCAATCTGCAGGAAAAGTATTTTTGATTAAAATCCGGATAAGTAAAAAAACGAGATGTCATAAGCAAATTATGTGTTGTGCAATTTATCACAATTATTAAAATGTAAACAATTTTTTCTATTTTTTATTTTATTTTTTTTTTTTTTCGTTTTGTAATAATTAATTATATAAATTCATTATTTAATGTCTATTTGATCCCCTTTTATTTATAATCATTTAAAATTTATGAAAATCCGGAAATTTTCTAAAATGAAAACAGAAAAAAGAAATCAATTGCATTTCATTGAATATCAAATTTATGCACATTGCACATTTATTTAATCTAATCTAATCTTAATTAAAACAATAAACAATAAAATACTTAAATAAACAACTAAATTATGTATAAATAGAAGCAAAAATAACTTATTTGAGTTGAGCTTGGATTTCTCGTATCAATTTTTTCGTTGTTTTATAAAAATATTAAATACGAAAAATCTATCATTTTTACTGATAACATTAAATATATAACCACTTTATTATTACATAGATTATTAAATATTATTATATATTATGATGATGATGCTGATGTTGTATATTATAATAAAAAAATAAATAAAAATATCTACAATGGCAACGCTACCTACATTTGATGCACGTGAATTTCCATTGATAGTGCCGATTATTTAAATAGATAAAGAATACTGATGTAATGAAGTGGTCATAAAACTGGTAAGACAAACATAGATTTAGATTGGAGCAACCTCAATAAACGATATTCAGATGAAATAATTAATAATTAAAAAAAAATTGACGTAAAATCTGAAGCAAAGTCAAATGAATTTCAGTTATATTAGGATTCGTATAGGTGTGAGATCACGTCAGCGATTTTTGCCAATAAGATGCTTGTATTTATTTTATTACAAACATTTTACAATGCTATATTTTCAATGCTCTAAACCGAGACTGAAGGTTAAAAATGAAAAAAAAAATATTTCATTTCATTATTATTTATTATGAATTAAAATGATTTATAATTTGAAATGCATTGATACACTCAAGAAAAAAAAAAAATGGATAAGTTCCGGAGGTAGAATAATATTTGTGAAAATACAAGCTGCCAATTAATTGGTATACTACTTTATTTTTGTTATACACCCTATACTTTTTCTTATTTTACGAACAGTAAAATATATACATTTTCTATAACAAAATAATCTTTCACATTTTAGAAAAATCTTCTACATGAAAATCTTATAAATATCTATAAGATGTAGAAGATTTTTATAAAAAGTGGAAGATTTTCGTAAGGTAGGAAGATTTTTTAACACGTTAAAGATTTTTGTGAGATGTGGAAGATTTTCGTAAGATGTGGAAGATTTTTGTAAGGTGAGGAAGATTTTCGTAAGGCGTGGAATATTTTCATCAGATGTGGAAGAGTTTTGTAATGTGTGGATGATTTTCATAAGGCTTGCATAGAAAAAGGTTCACATATAAAACCTTCCACACATTCTAAAAATCTTCCACATCTTACGACCTTCTTTAAGAATTTTTTTTTCAAAAATAAAATAAAAAATATCTTTGCTGCAAATATAATATATTTTTTATAATTATAATATATTAGTAATAACCAAAAATATAGCTATTTCAAATATATTTTATCTGCCATATACATTAATTACCTATGTTAGATATAATTTGTTCAACAATAACAATATAATTACCCACATGGGTTAGATAAAATATATCCAAAGATATATTTCTATACACAGCCGATATTTTGATTTATATGTATCTGGATCTGCCACAGATAAAAGTACTTTTTGATAGATAATATTTTCTACAGATACAATATTTATGGCTTGCGTAGATAAAAATCAAAATATATGTTGTGTACCTATGTATTATATCTGTTTTAGAAATATTATATCTGTTTTGGATATATTATATCTTATATCTAATATAGGTAAATAATATCTGTGACAGATAAAATTGTATCCGAAGTAGCTGTTTTTATTTTTATCACCAAAATATTGCCATTCATAAAACATATATTTTATCTGAGATAGAGACATAATATATATCTAAAACTGATATTATTATATTTCCGGACATTTTGTATTTTTTTATTTTTCTTTGAGTGTAGACTCGAATATCAAATAGAAGGTAATTAATTAAAAAGAATGTTCCGTTTGTGTACTTTTCGCAGATTACATTAACCGCAAATAAGTTGTTTAATCATGTGCTATATATTTTCTCTGTGTTTACCTATATACCAATGAGATGAATAAGAAATCAGGTACAGAAAATGGACATTTTCGACGAAATCGATTTATTGCCAAAAGTCTGCGCACTATCACGACAGACATAGATTGCCCCCCCCCGTACAATACTGTTAACAACAATTCTACCATTTAAAAACTCCGTTGTTTCACTTTATTTAAAAAAAAAGTAACGGATTTTTTAATGCTTGACCTTCTTTAATAGTAATACTTAAGATAAGAAACATAAAACATTTTTCTTACCTATTAACTAACTTAACTTCAACACCATACTGTTTAAAACTGTCAGCTACCTTTTGTTCAAAATTTTTATGAATATTATGATAGTGTAATAGCGCCTCATAATCGGTGCCACGATTCCGTATAACATTTTCAAGTTCATTTAATGTGAGATTTGCGTTTTTATGTTGTTCGTATTCATATCGTGATAGTTTTGTAACAATTAATGCTTTTTTTAATTTAAATAATTTTGTGTCGTTTTGGATTTTGCTGTTTGATTGTAATGAGTAGTGACGCCCAAAATTTGTACTTTGATTGTAATTACTGTTCCTTTGTCTATATTTAAATGGGTGAAGCTGATGAGAAATACATTTTTGTCCTGAAAATATTTTGAAAAAAAATTAGCGATAAAAAAAATTAGAAATTGTAAATCGTAAGTCATTCAATAAGGTATTATCATTAAAACAGTTTTCATTACGCAGACTCAGACATACGGAGCTGATAAGAAAATAATTTTTTTCAAAAAAAAAAAAATAAATAAAAATTCTACCAAAACTTGATACTGCTGTCTGATTGTTTCATTTTTATCATGACTCTATTTCTGAGTTAAGTATGGAAATATTACCTAGATTTCAATTGACTTAAAATTATTTCAAATTTGTATAATCTTATTTAGAACTAAGCTGGAAATAATTCCACACTTTGCCTAGAAATTATGCTGGCAGTGGCTACAAAACAAAATATATTTTTCTTACCTATTCTCAATTTAATAATAGACAGCTTGGGCAAAATACGTCGGTTAGCATTAATGCAACGTAAGATTAAAACTCTGCCCATTTTACATCTCACGTTAGGTACACTTACTAACCGACGTAATTTGCCCAAACAATATGAATTGTTAACTAAACAAAAATTTGAATGGTTTGTAATCAAATAAAGAATTTCGTGCTTATAAGTACTTAGTTGTTCATTTGATGTCATTTATGATGAAAATTGCGCAGCCAATTATGGCGCTTAAAATATAATTGCGATTCACTTAATTTGGTGCCTATGTAAAATTTCTATCTGATTTGGTAAATACGGTAAAATAAATAAACAAGAGAAAAAGATGATTTTGCGATTAGGTAAGTTTAAGTACGTAGTGCTTACTTTTGAAAAAAAAAAAATTGGAATGCAGGTAAGTCAGTTTAAACTATTTGAGTGCTAAATAGTTTTAAATGTTTACCCGATAAATCTTTTAAAAGATTCATTAATAGAAATGGATTATACTTTTTTTTAATTGTACTTATATCACATAAATTACTTTTAAACAAAAAACTTTGTCACAAAAAAAAAAATAATAATAATAAAAATATGAATAATATAAAAAACAGAAACACAATGAAAACATACCTTCTGTCAAAGTCCGAAGTAAATGAACCGGCTTCAACATTTTGTTATAAAAACGCAATTTACATCATTATTAAGAAACGCATAAATTCCATAAACCAACGTTCAATTAGTTATATTTATTTATGCTTCAAACAAACTCCAATATGCAATTTAAATTTTTAAATAATAAACTCGCGGAAAAATTATCACACAAAAACAGTCAAGTTGCACACATCTTACTTACGTATTTGAGTCGACTTGAATAAAATAAATAAAAATATTGCTTCAGATTATTTTAACATACGCACACGAATAGAATTATTTTGACAACTTATGGGTATTCGTGGATAGATAGAGCGAATGCGATTATATCGTATAATATTATATTTACGCAGCGAGTTAATGTTAGAACAATAATATAAGTAGTATAAAATCATTGTCTTTAAATGCTTTCAGTCGATCTTATTTATGATTTTCGTAAGAAAAAAAAAATGAAACGCCAGAAAGTATTCATTTTGCTTCGCCGTTACGGCGTTACTTATGCAATTTGAATATGAATATTTTGTGTATAGAATATCATTGATATTGTACTTACTTACCAATAAATTAAAACTGATAATAATTATATAGAAAATTCTAAATTTGAATTATTCAATAGGCGCTTTCGCGATTTTGTCTATTGATCCAAATGATCAAATTTTTTTTTATTATGTATTTTATAGTACTATTTACTATTTAGTAGAGGTCTGCACGTACAAATATTTTATATCCGTGTTCGCGGACGTTTGTTTAGTAGTATTTTGATACATTTTTATGTCCGTGTCCGTCCGCGTCTGTGTCCGAAGCACGTCCGTGCAGACCTCTAGAATTTAGTCTTACTTTTAAGTTTATAGGCGTGCTTCAACTATGCTTCAAGTGAATCAAACTTACATTAAACATAATACAACTGACCTACCACTGGATTAAAGCACTTGCTATCTCACTCACTAATTGTCTAACACAGGTTCGAGCCATGATACAATGTGTTCATTGTATCATGGGTTCGAGCATAGTTGAATAGTTGATAGTAATTTAAATGGTTTTATGAAACTATAGAGTACTTGGTGTTAGTTTGATTCCCTTGACGAATAGTCGAAACATGCTATAAATTTAAGTAAACATTTACAACTAAAAAAAAAGAATAAAAACAATAACTATTATTGTAAAAATAGTTTTCAACAATTTACAACGTATAAAATTAAAATACATAATAACAAATTTGGATCATTTGAGTCAATACTCAATAGACGAAATCGCGAAAGCGCCTAATACTATGCGCGTACATTAGAGGATAATCTTCCTGTAGAATTATTGCAGTAAGAAAACGATGCGTCGTATAAAAAATCACATTCATAGGGCAACGTTTTCTCAATCCCTATATTATATTGAGAAAACGTTGCCCATTGGAAAATATTATTAAGAAACATTCATTCTTAATACATATATACTTATAGCGAACTGTGCAAAAACAGGACGACACGATGTGACTGCGCAAACTTGAATGAAAATGAAACTGCCAGTTATCATACACTGTAATTTGTATCAAGTTCATGACCGACCTCCACTTATTTTTGGAGACGTAACCATATATTGTCAGCGCTTCGACATCTTCCCTCCACCTATATAAGCGTAGTATGAAAATTTGAAATGAATATATTTTTTAAGTTTAATCCCTGAAGTTATTTTGAGAAAGGTGTTTAAATTTGAACAATAGGCGACCTCAAAATATTATACGCTATACTCATGTATTTACATATAACATAATTATTAAGTTGAGATAGTCCTGTTATTTAAGCTTTTTGACATACAATATTCTATAATACAATATTTCAATCATTGATATTATGAGATTGTGTATCACATTAGCCAGAACTGTTTAATTAAGTGAAAACCGAATATACTTTGCTGAATATTTTTGGTTGACCTAGCACAAAAAATGCAATCAAAAACATATTCAAATTTATCTATATATAATCAAACCGCTGTGCTTGGCGTGATAACTACAATCGTATAATATCGCTTATTGATACGATTGATAAATTACAAATATTAAACGATTGAATGATGATGCGTTGACCATTCTTTAATATTGGATTTTGAGCATTTTTTTTTTTCAAATATCTTTCTTTCTATTAACAAGAACATCTTACCACAACGCTCTTCAAACAGAAAGAAACTAAAATGTTCAAGGTTTAGTAAATTGATAATAACTTACATAGAATTTTTATAAATTCAATCATAAGAAATTAATTTATGCCACCTATCCATGGATTTATAATTTAATGTTTAAGCGACAACGAACAGTGTAAATTTAATAGGGTATTAGGATACATCACACAAATTCAGTTAGAAGACAATCAAATCCAATAGAATTTTCTTCAAATAAACTAGAAACACTGAAATTATATACTTTCTAAAAACACATTTATTTAAAATGGAATTCACGTCTCTTTTTTACACAAATTGCAGAATGTTGACATTGCGTTTTTATAGAAAGCAATAGAAAAAAAAATGTGAAATAAAATAATTGGGTTTATGGAAATGCGAAGCACTTATTTTTTAGCGGCTTGTCCAACCTTTGCTTTCTTGGTACCTCGTACCTTCTTCATTCGGTTTCTGCGTTCTTTGCGTTGTTTTCTGGTTTGTTTTTGTCTTTCATAGAGTCCATGACGTTGTAGACGATGCTTTGGTTCGAATTTCTTAGCGAAATCTAATGTATCGTAAATTAATGCGAATCCGGTTGATTTGCCACCACCGAAATTTGTTCTAAATCCAAAAACAAATACAACATCGGGTGTTACTTTGTACATAACGGCCAATTTCTCACGAATATCTTTTTTGTTGACAGAAGATAAACTTGGATGGAGAACATCGCAAACCATTTGCTTTCTGCATAATAGACGATTTGTCATAAATTTACGTGTACGAATAACAGCAGTCGATGCGGATGCCATGTTTGATAATAGATCAATCTGAAAATGAATAATATAATAATTATATTAAGTTGTCATTTGTAAGCATAACCTAGAATATTTTTAACACGTGTAGATAGGCTACACAGTTAAACACAAATTATAATTAATTTATTTTAGCTATTTTTGATATTCTTCACAACAACTAGATATTAGATACTGTAAATAGCAATTATTATCTATTTTAATGGAGAAATTAATAAAATAATCACCTATTAAATCACTTTTGAAAAGAGCGAACACGTCTTTTTCAAGCACAAAATTTGTAAAGAAAGAGTGCGTTTATTAATGTCTAAGAAGACACAAGAAATAAATGGCGACAAATTAGGTTAATTTTTTATGCTCTTATGATTGGCTGCACTGATCACACAAGCTCTAATGCCCATACTCCACACAAGGAACTTGACTTGAAAAATTGTGAAAAAAGAACGAGAAACGAATATAAAATTACAAGTGAGCAAAGAGTTCAAAAA
>JAABKK020015931.1:0-20525 GCA_011634745.2 Catotricha subobsoleta
AAAAATCTTACCCTTTGTCGATTTTGCCGAAAATAGTATCTTTTTTCAGGTTTTGAACAGAAAATAGTATGTTTTTTCCGCGGTATTTGAGTACTGAAGCCCTTTTTTTTTTTTTGCCTTTAACTTTATTTTGGGGCCGTTTTGCACTCGTCGATGGTTCTTGAAAGTTGAAGACCGTTTTTTTTTTGGTCGTAACTTTTGCCAATGAAAACAAAAAAAAAAATATTACCCTATTTTCATTTTTCAAATGTACCCCTCCCTGAAATCAGAGAAGCGTGTGCACCTATGGGTGTAGGTATACAATAGGTCAGAGAGTAAAATAAGCTGTAGTACAACAGAAAAACTGCAGTCGAAAAAATATTTCGGCAGTCCACAAATTCAGAAAATGCAGTTGAAATTTATATAATTATTTATTATTTATTTTCAAATTACTCCAATTCCGATTATTCTATTCCAAGTGAGCATTTCCAGAAGCAAGAGGAAACGACGAAGAAGAGGATGATGCAAACGTACTTACCAACTCGATATCCATAATTTTAAGTTTTAATTTTTCAACAAGTTTTGCTTTTTTTTCGCTCAGAAACATGAAATATTATATTTATATATTATTTTTCCAAATAAAACCAAAACAAATTTTCATACAAAAAAGACTGCAGTGGAGCGAGCGATCTTAGTTTTTCCTTTTTTCAAAAAGCCTGCGCGCGGGAAAATTGCCAAATGGGTTCAAATGAACGCTGATTTTTTTTTAGAATTTTGAGTTGAGTTTTTGTACTCAGGCCCCGAAAGTGTAAAATTTTTAAAAATAGAATGCACTTTTCGGAATGAATATCTTTACTAAAATGGCCATAACTTTTGCAAATCTTGACCAAATGATTTCATCAAAAAGCTAATAGGAAGCCCATACCTACATAACCAACGCAAGTAGTCCTTAAAAATATATTTCTTAAAAAAAATACCTAATTTAAAATTTTAAATAAAACTAGGTTTTTTTTTCATATACTATAATATCCTAAATTTTTTTTTTTTTTTTTTAGAGTATTAATCATATCAATTTCAATATACAACATAAATTAGATCTACTCTAGCTAAAACATTCAAGTTTAATGATTTTCATAAGAATTTTATATGATAAATTTCGAGAGAAATAGACGAGTAAATGCTAAAAAAATTAAACACGTCATTTTCAGATTTTGAAATAGATGCCCTCTAAATATATTTTTTTTATAATATTTTGTTTCCGTTACTATGGAGAAAATGCCCTGGGAGCTGAACTTTTCGAAAAAAATGTTTTTCTGGGACCGTCTAATATTCATGTATACCACATTTTTTAAGCGAACAATTTTAAATTTGATCGCTTATTTTTAGTTTTCAATGTTTTAGTAGAAGTCTACATTTTCCCATACATTTCTTCTCACCTTTTCATAGAAAAACTCAAGGTCTGAGTAAAGAAACTCAACTCAACTCAACTCAAAATTCCAAAAAAAAATTCAGTGATCATTTGAACCCATTTGACAACTTTCCCGCACGCGGGCTATATGAAAAAAAAAAGAAAAAGCTAAAATCACTCAAGTCCAAAAAATCACAGAAATTCTCGAAGACCTTTTTTCAAACTATAAAGTGCAATCCGGAAAAATCTTTATTTTACTCTCTGCAATAGGTATACAATTTGTTCCAAGAACGACCTTCCATGGTATACAAAAAGTATACCTAAATTCCACTAGGGTGATATTTTAAAGTAACCAATTAAGTAAAGTTTACTTTTTAAAATAACTATAAAGTTATACATAATACTACATATTTTGTAGTTGTTTTAGTAATTATCTTGTAATTATATTACCTTTAATATTTCTAAACAATAAACAATAACAATTACCAAAAAGTAATAATTTTAGGTGGTGGCCACGTTCGCGTGGTGATATTTTTTAGTGACCATGTTACTTGAGAAATTTTCAAAAAATTTTGTAAGTAATTTTTTTTCGGATCTCGCAAGTTAAAATTACTTTATTGTATGCTAAACAACAACAATAACTGTATAATTATATATACAAAAAAAAAATATATGTAGACACTATTGTAATTTGTAATTTAGAATAGTTAGTTTGAACCATTATACAAAAATTTCATGAAATTTCAAAATTTAATGTTTCACTTGATTTCAGTTGTTAAAAGTTTCAATAAAAAGAAAAGAATCGATATTTAATTAATTAATTAATTAATTAATTTCTTCTTCAGCAACAATGTTACTTAGTCGCCTTTTAACCTCAACTTCTTTTTTTATCCAGTTCATTTTCACGAAAACTTTTTTCGCTTGAAAGTTTGTTCTTTGTTTTAATTGGAAACCTTCCGTGTATGTGAAAGGTACGGTTAAACATATCTATGTGTAACAAAATGACGGAACAAAATCACAAAACAAAATAATTGCTCTAAAAAACATGGCCATTATTTGAATTTAGCTTTTCGAATTTTTCGCATATTTATTGAGTTGGTTATATCGATTGTCATTATATCCTGAGTAGATAAAGAAAAAATTTCAAAATTGAAAAGTTTGAACTGAAACTTTTCAAGACTTCGGGTACTATGATTGTATTACATTTATTATATAAATTAATATCCAAGTGAACACACTCTTAGTAATGCGTCGAATTTGAAAGCAAGCTTTAGAATAAAAGTCAAATTTTAAATATGTTTTAATAAATTTGAGAAATGTAGAATTTTATGATGAAAAAGGGTCTACCACATGCTATTATCAAAATGCTACATCGTATGAAGATATAGTTCATAAACCAATAATTTATTAATAATCAGCTTGACCTTGATACATTATCATCATATTTTAATGACCTTTTAATACCTTTCAGCGTAAGGTCCTTTAACCACCCTCTTTGATTTATGCCTATTCCTAGTTAACTGAATTTGATATATTTTTATAGCATATACATTTTCAAGACTTTGGTAATACCATATAAAGACCTATGGTCTACCATTAAAGTCCCTAAATTTTTAGGAATGATAGAAAAATCATTATTTCTCATATTCGATACCTTTTGCAGATATAGTGATCATTAGTTTTCTTTTATTTTTCTTATAGGCACTGACGGAATTGATACTATATACCAATTTTACATTGATATAAATTTTACAAGAAATAATATTATTATTATTAAAAATATTAATCCAAGTGAATTTAATTTAATTTAAAAACTATGAATTTTGTAATTTTATGATTGTGATTCGTGTGTGAACTTAATATAACATTGATTCATAAAAATGATTTATCAGTTTAATGACGCTATCAGAACATCTGATGCAGAAAATGAACCAAACTCAACAATTTACTGCAATACTGCTACAATATCCGCCCAAAGTGGTGGTACTTCAATAGATATGCGAAAAAATTCCACATATTCATCGTCATCAAGAGGTGGAGTATGTACAGAAACACACACAGACGATCGTAAATGTGAAATTGATAGAAATATCAGTGAATTTAGTGTAAATCGTTCGAACAAAATGGCATCTGGAAATAATAGCAATTACAGAAGAAATTGTCGATCGCGACGTATGTATGAAGGCAGTGAAACAGGTAGTACAAAGTCTACAGCTTCTACATTTGGTTCAACGTGTTCAGGTAGCTCCTGCAGTGGTAGTGAAACAAGTACATCATCCGGCGAGCCAAATTTACCATATCCTGGTTTCCCTGAAGTGGCACTGAGATATCTTACACAAGATACTAAACCTAGAAATTGGTGTTTACTGCTTATTACAAATCCATGGTTTGAACGTATTTCCATATTGGTCATTTTATTTAATTGCATTACTTTAGGAATGTATCAACCGTGTGTCGATGACGATTGTGTAACAAATCGTTGTAAAATCTTACAAGTAAGTATTAGAATTTAATCTTGATATAATAATAATTATTTTTTTTTACATTTTCAATACATATTTTATTTCTATTTTGAAATACTTACCGGCTGTTTCGTTTTCTGTACGAACACCATCAGATTAATTGATCAAATTTGTACAGGAAGCGAAACACCTGATAAATTCAAAGTCAGTAATGAAAATATAAAAAAAAAACAAATAGCCTTTAATTTATGCATTAATTAAATAAAAATATTTTGTCTTTGTTCCTTCATTAACTTTTAATTAATTATATTCCTATTCTTATATACAGACTATATGAAAATAATAAATTTTCTAAGAAAAAAAAAACTGTTAAGAATTTACTGGCCTTAAACCTAATAGCTATATTTTATCTCTACCAATATTTTTATACACATTACACTTTTGATAAACTTAAAAGAATCATTTTAAAAACAATAAAAAAAAAAACATTAAAATACTGTCGCGTATGGTAAATAAGTAAATTTCTTTCAGATTTTCGATGATATTATATTTGCATTTTTCTCATTGGAAATGAGCATTAAAATGGTTGCAATGGGAATGTATGGTAAAAATACGTATTTAGCTGATTCCTGGAATCGTTTAGATTTCTTCATTGTTTTATCTGGCGCACTTGAATATTGCTTGCACATGGAAAACTTAAATTTAACGGCAATTAGAACAATCAGAGTATTAAGACCATTGAGAGCAATTAATCGAATTCCAAGTAAGATAAAAATGCTATATATTCAATATCATAGATTATTTTATTGTAAAAATTTATTATTCGTCTATTAAACTATCATAAATAGTATATGTCACATATAATAGAATTATAATAAATATTTATATACGAATATGCTTATTACAAATCCCCTACAACAAATAAAAAGTTTTACAAACACTCTAAAAACACATATCACCTGTAGCATATTTCATATTTCTGCAATACAAGAGAGTTTATATCTATATAGCTTAATCTACTTCGTCGATTTCAAATCACCATTAGTTTAAATTGATTTTAAGAGGTAGGATCAATATTATATTTTTTTTTTTTTACAACACCATATGGTATCATAAATAAAATAAAACTTTATCCCCTTACGATAACTCCTTCTAACAAAAAAAAAAACAAGAAGAAGCAAATTGAATATATGTCTATGTCTTTTAAGAATAACCCTTTGTAAAATATATCTTATAAATAATTGGATTTCCACAAAAAAGGAGAAAAATAAAGAGAATATAAAAAAAAATCCATGAGATGTTTGCAGAAAAAAAAAAAAAAACAAGAACATAAACTAACGAACCGGCTAAATATGGATGTAATGCGATATGCTTTTAACCATATAGGTAAAGTATCCTAATCATATAAAAGGAATAATAAGGATATTGAATTGAAATAAATATAAACAATAAGGCAAATTTACCAAACGAAATCACTATTATTTAATCTTCGGTAAGCTTTATTGACTATTGTTAATAGCGTATATATATTCATATTATTGAGCCTATTATATGTTGACATACAATAAGCATATCATAGATATATATATCCTAAATATATTATGTGAAAAGAAGCGAACACAACTAAATAAACCAATTAAAATATCTTGAATACAAACATTCTTTATTAAATTTAAGGTATGCGAATACTTGTTATGCTATTACTGGATACTCTTCCGATGCTCGGAAATGTTCTTCTATTATGTTTTTTTGTCTTCTTCATATTTGGAATTATAGGCGTTCAATTATGGGAAGGTATATTAAGGCAACGTTGTGTTCTTCAATTACCCATGCATGTGGCTGCACCAAAGTAAGTTATATCAAACATAATAATTTTATCTTATTATTATTGGCCATGTCATATAAATATTGTGTGCTTTAAACAGTTATATATTGCGCAAGAAAACTAAAATAAATGAAAACGAAGCGCAAAAACTCACTCACTATATTTATGATAATTGAGGAAAATTGTTAACAAACATTTTATCATTTTTATTACAATTTTCTTTCAAAATTTGCTTGCAAATTATATAATTTTTTTGTGGCGTTTATTAATAAACTGATGTTTAACAAAATTTATTGTCTTTTTGTTTCATTTATTATTACTATCGTTTTTGTTATACTGCTTTCATCAGAGTGCTACACATAGACTAGATATGTAATAAAGAAATGGATCGTAATTTGTATAAAAAAAAAAATCATATAAAAACTCTTGGAGGGTCACCCAAAACCCAAACGCAAAAACGCAATTTAGGCATTTTTTTTTTTTTAAATGTTTATTATAAAAATGGATTTATAATGAGTTATTTGAATAAAGTCAAGCCATTTTTTATTTATTAATTAAATTAGTTGTGTTATAGAGCTGCCCACATAAACAAATTTAATTTTGAAACAATTAGTGGAAGTAACCGGAATTTAATCGTACAAATTACTTTCTTAATGAATAAATATGAATTAAATGTACTTGGCAACAATATTGATGAAAGCAGTAGACTTGTCGTTATGTCAAAAAACTTAATTATTTATACATTAATTACGATCAATATACAATTACTTATAATTTTTATTTCTAAATTCTTACTTTCGTAAATTAAAAATTTAAGCGTTATAATTACAAAAAATATGTTTGTACATTATATATTTATAGACCGACGATCATAAAATTGTAATAATCATGCATTCATTTATTATGAATTCATTCATTTTTTTTTTTATTGTTGAAATTTTAATTTATGAGCAACGTTTTTAATTTCTTTTAATTTTTTTTTTTTATTTAAATGACTATTCGAAAGAAAATTATGCATGAAATGAAAAAGAAACTTTAGTTTTACGTTTTTAAATTTAATGGAAACATTTTTTTTTTTTAATTGTATTTTCATAAGTCTGTTTATAATCATTATAAAAAAAAAGATTATAAACAATAAAATATGTTCCATCAAAATTTAAAAAAAAAATAATATATATTTAAATTTAAAATTCAATTTACTAGCATATCTGATTAATTTTTGCACGTTGTTTTTTTTTAATTAAAGGGTTGGTAATGCTTTCAAAATGTTTCTAAAATAATATTAAACTTTTCTAATTATATTTGTGAACCACATTTTTAACTGTATCAATAATATTATTCATTTTTATAAACATTTTTGCTTAAATAAAAGTAATTTGTCGAGTAAATTGTAAATATATACATAAAATAAAGCTCTATCAATTTGTGTAAATTAAAAACCATATTTATTTATGACAACAAATCTAATAGAAATTGTATTTAAATGATAGAATAATATAATAATATAAGTTGCGAGTATAATTAAATTATCTGTTTTAATAGCTTTTATTTGTATAAAATAAATAGTGTTGGCGTGCGGCTCGACATTATATTCTATATAATATATTTTACGATTACAACAAGTTGTTTTTGTTTCAGTAGAAAATTTCCATAAAATGAGAAGGGTAGATTATTACACCATTACTCATTTATATTTGCTGCTCACTTTATATACGGCCACTAAATTTTAATGATTGTGGCGTCGATATATTTATTATAATACCGTCCAGTTTAGAAGACACCTTTTGATAACCATTCCACCTCTACCTCTATATATATTATGTATTTATATATATCGAATTTTTTTTTTATTTATTTTATTTCATTTTTTTTTTTGTATTTTCTATGTTGTGAATTACCGTTGCTACACACATCAAATAAAAATTTACAGAGAATTATCGCCTTAACATTTAAGCATTCAAAATATCAAATCTAAATTGTCAATTAAAGTGAGTGATATAAAAAAAAAATAAAAAAAAATTGGTGTGTTTTTGTCATTTTCAAGGTATATTTTATATTCTCCATTTACATATTATCTACTTTACATTCATTCAGAATTCATGATATACTTACTTACTTATTTACTAAACATTCTACAAGTTACAATCACAATAAAACTTTATACACAAAGAAGTATTACACATCCTTTATTAATATATAAATATAAATATATATATACGCAAAATACAATATAATACTTAAAAAAATACAGATAAGCTGGTAAAAGAAATAAATAAAAATTACATTCTTTCTAATGTATAATCATCAACATAATTTTGATGTTGTTGTACTTTTTTTTTTTAAATTTTTTTTTAATAATTTAAAATAATTTGTTTAATTAGAAATTATACTTAATTTATTTAAAATTATTATCGAAACATAAAAAGGTCCTTGGATTTTTAATTACAGGGAACTACCAGATGAATACAGAGTTCGAGTTCGAATAAATTCGTAAGAAACCAAATAAAAAAAAAAATAAATAAATAACATAAACCAAAAATATATACAACATAATTAAATACATATATAAATATTATAAATGTTACATTATTTGTGCATTATTTTTATTCTTAATTTTGGTTTTTTAAAAAAAAAAATTTTTTTTTTTTCTTTGTTTAAAAAAGTTTCTGCCGAAATATTTTAAGTTTAGTTTTGGTAAACAAAAAATTATAAATAATTAGAAATACTTTCTTTTTTTGTTTTGATTTTGATTTTCATTTTTGCACATATTTTTCCAAAATTTTAAATGTTTATAAATATGCATAATTCACATACCTATAGTTATTTAATATAACACCACACACTAACACATACACAATCGATGGTTTAATGTCAATAGAACCTAACCGACGTTCAGTTTCACATGCAAAATGACGTGACTACTTTTTTTTCTTCTTCTTCTTTAAACACAATAATTCACTAAATTTCCATTATGTGGTTAAAGATTGTTTTTTTAAACTGAGTAATGGACAGACAATTTCATGTAAAGCCGAATGTTGGTTAGGTCCTATTGATATTAAGCTATCCAACATACACTTATACGACATATATCGCACACAAACAAAAAAATGAGCTTACAGAAAGTGGTTAAACCGTAATTTAACATTCCTTTAATAAGAGATAAGAACAGATAGATTTCGAAAGGTAGAAGTAGATACTTTAAAATGTTTTATATCCATTAAGGGATTTTATAGCCTTTTTGCGTTTTGCTGGCCCGGATATGTGAATAAATTTACAAAGTTTCAAGTTTCAATGTTTCGACTCTTTATATTTAGTATTGGTATTTATATAAATATTTCACCTCAAATATATATGAGTGGTAGAGGCACTAAGATATTATTTACAAGTGTTAAGTTTTTAACTAGAAATAATACGAGAATTTCAAGAAACTTGAAGAAGAATTGAGACATCGTGTGTAGGATGTGAATACTTTTGAAATACCTTAGAGAATTCTAAGTATTTTTATGTTATTTTTTGTGTCACTTAGAATTATTTATGAACTTCAACCAAAAAAAAAAAGAAAAGACTCCTCATAAATTTGAGCACAGTATAGTTGAGCTGCTAGTAAAATACTTTATACGAATGTCAATTTAACAAAAAAAAAACAAAACGTTTATTTTTAATGCAATAAAAACCAAAGAAATTGAAATTATTGGCTTAAATATTATAATTAATTTAATTCTTAACTTCTGTTAAATTGATTTAAAAATAAACCGAATATCATAAACACTTTGATCTCATTTATAACAATTTCGTAAATTATATTCAGAGATAAATATTATATTTATTACTTCGAAAACTTTCTACCAAATTAAAGCTATATTTTTCCGGGGTTTTCATAAAATTTAAATAAGAAAATATTTGTGGATTACCACTAAACCTATATATATATATATATTTGTACATCGCCCTATATTTTAACTTACTCTTGAATATTATGTTCATATACAATGTCCTGATTTCAAAAATAGCTCTGCATCTCTGATGATACTAAAATATTTATTCGGTATAAAACGTATATTTAAATAAAATAATATCATCATCAAATAAAATTCAAATTAAAATAATTGTAATTAACCTATTTTAGATGATTTGCGTTTAGAGTATTATTTAATTGGTTTTATTCAATTATGTATAAATGTATTTTAGAACGAAAAATAATACTCAAGTTGGCTCTCATTAAATAATGACATAAAAATATTTTGAAATGTACTTTATTGAACCTGGATAACAGAATTGAAATTGTTGAACGGAATAAGACTTTTCATATAAATTATCTCACGAGAAAATCTTCCGCTTTCACAAACAGCTCAAAGATAAACATATACTAAAGCTCTGAATATTATATAGTTTTAAGCTTATATACCGCCTACCAAATGTCTAGAGACTATTATATTGCATTTATAAATTGCTTTCAGATAAAATTACGAAATGAAATATTTAATATTATTAAATATTATTATATTTACGAACACATCAGCACGATGTGGTGTAATTTATAATAGATTCGTGTAGATATTCCATTGAATACATTGAGAATTACATACAAAAATCAATAATCTCTTATCTTCAATATTATCCATTTCATACCGATTGACGCGTATATATTGACATGAAAGCTACGTTAAGCTCTAAGCTTCGATATATTATACTCGTAATAGAAATGTCGTTTTCAATTTTGTGGTTGAGCCAGTAATATTTATATATAAAAAAAAAAAAAAAATTACTTTATAATGTAAATGTTTGCAGATATAATACCAGCTTGAGTACACATATTGTAATGTTAGCTATTGAAAAGAAAAATTTGTATATAATACCATTATATGATAATATCAAATCAATCGAATATATTGTCATCAATATGTAATAATCTCATGTATTAAATATGTATATACAATTATAATCGATTGTAATTTTCATAAAATGTTTGTCTCCTGTATTTAAAATATATTATGAAATGATTTAGGTATATATTAAAACAAATGAAATTCACTCACTCATTCACTGTGTCAAGTTTAAATTCGATTAAACAAATTATTATATATAAAAGCTGAAATTTTATTTCATATAAAAACAAAATGGGTAATCAAATTTTAGTGCTGATCTAGGCACTAATTGAGTACAACATTTATAATATGGCTATATATTTACTAGCTTCCATGCTAAGTATATACCTAATTTTTATAATAACTAGTGGGACAAGGCTAAAATTTATATAGAATTAAAGAGTTTCATTCGCAACCATATCATATAAAGAACAGGAATGCCATGACTAATAATATGTATTCAAACCGCAGGGGTTTCTTCAATGTTCTCTCATTAAATATAATATATAAGCTCTAGATATGTTTGTTAACATATAAGATGAGCAACAAATCAACTTAATTGTGAATTAGAAAATGACATTTCCATTCGTACAAAAAGACAAAAGCTTTTTACTGACAGTGATCGCAATATGTTACATTGGAGCTTATTCATTAATAATTGATTACTAGAAATAAACAACATTCAAAATAAATTAGAAAAAAATATAAAAAAAAAAAAATATAATGCACGGTTTCAAGTTATTTCATACAATAAAGATATTTATATCAGCAATAAAAAAAAAATTGTGATAATTTATTTAATATGATAAATACAATGTACTTACGCAATATTTTCAGAACTTGTGATATAATATAGCAACATTATTAAATATAAAATACAAAATGACATATATGATAACAGAAGTATTCTTTCTTATATGATCAACATCTAGATTATTAAACATACATACATACATACATACAATATATCCCTATTAACAATTCTCGTTCCCAAGACGATCCCAGTACGTGGGAATTCCTCAGGAACTGCTTGGGAGTGATTTTGCCGGTCCCCGGGAGTTCCTGGGGAAATCAATAATTTTGTCTTTCCTAGGGAAATCCTGGGGAAGACTGCGAATTTCCCTTTTCCTCGGGAATGCCCGGGGACCGGCAAAATTGTTCCGAAGCAGCTCCTGGGGTATTCCTAGGGAAAAGTCCCAAAACGTTCCCAAATTTCAAATTTGTTATTAGGGATATAAACCAAGACAGTACAAAAAAAAAAAGTAAAATGTTTACCCATCCACCGTCATTAAATATTTGAATACATCATCATCATCATCATACACTATTCACTGCATTTAACATTCATTTATACATTATACACCGACATTTACATCCACATAACAAATATGTGATTGAGTTGTGTTTAGGGAATTGTGTGATAAGAATCTATTAATTATGCTTTTCTAAATCTAAATATTGGTAATCTATATGTATTAAATCTGTGGTAATATGAATATATATATATATATATAACGTGTACAAATAATTAATGTTTTAGATGAGCATGATGATGGCGCACAATCAATGTTTGTATTTATGTTCAATATGAAAATTATAATGTTATTTGTTATCCTTTAGATTTTTCTACCATCCTCCTATGTACGTACATATATTAAAGGTACTAATGTTTCATAAAAATATAACACTCCAGCAGAAGAAATTTATTTTATGATTATGGTGGCGACATTACATCGTTTTCCATTTTCCAATAATATTCTCCCGAATGTATTGGAAAAATCCATCAAGCTAAAATGAAAAAAAAACAACAAGGATTTTCAATTTTCATGATATCCATCTAATGTCTTTTGTATATATAATCACACTTAAACTTTACTACATTTAAAAAAAAAAAAAAAAAAAAACGTAATACATTAATCAATGGTACATTTCGTAAAAGTATATTTCTGAAGTATTCATTTTAGATAACAGCACTATTTATGGCTTTAGGAAACGTTTTTTTTTTTTGGAATAGTAATTTTTTTTTTTCGAAAAATAAAAACAACCTTTATCGCATTTTCGTATTTTTCGTACTGTGTGTTTACTTTTTGTTACAATCGTATATATTTTAATATTGAAAAAAGTAACGAATCAAAATGTATAAAAGGTCTTGTGAAAGCTATTTTTGTAACATTACTTTTTATTTTCATTTTGTTTTCATTTAAATCACTATAACGCATTTTATATTTAATTTAATTGGTTGTCATGATTGCATCTAGATAATATGCTAATAATCTAAATGTGTTTAATTCAAATAAATTAAAAACAATTGAATTTGCTCTTAAATTATATCCATTGTGAATTTTCCAGTATTTCTTTTTACTACGAGTTTTCGAAAGAACAAGATTATATTTGTTCGAAACCAGAAGATTCTGGAATGCATTTATGTTCGGATCTTCCACAATATCGAATTGGACCAATGTTATGTAATTGTAAGTTTAAAACAAATAATGAAAAGAAAATATGTACGTTAAAAAGAAAAAATATATTTATTTTGTATAGCATCGGCTGTATCTTTTTCACATAACTATCCAACGAATTCATCGTGCGTGAATTGGAATCAATATTATACGAATTGTACGCAATTGGGTGGAAATCCGTTTCAAGGGACAATATCATTTGATAATATAGGACTTGCTTGGGTAGCTATTTTCTTGGTGATCTCTCTCGAAGGTTGGACAGATATAATGTATTATGTACAAGATGCACACAGTTTCTGGGATTGGATATATTTTGTGCTTCTTATTGTTGTATGTGTTTATAGGATTTATGCTTAAACAATAGCTTTATTTTTTGTTATAGAATTTGAAAACAATTGATTTTTTTTCTTCTCTTTTCTATTGTAGATTGGTTCATTTTTCATGATAAATCTGTGTTTAGTTGTAATTGCAACTCAATTTGCGGAAACAAAAAAACGTGAAATGGAACGAATGCGTCAAGAACGGGCTCGATATACATCAACTTCAACAATAGCATCAAGCACCAATAACTCCGAACCATCTACGTGTTATGCAGAAATTGTAAAATATATAGCGCATTTATATCGACGCGGTAAACGACGACTAATTAAGAAGTTACGATACTATAAGTATGACATAATTTACATTTTCCCTATAAGAGCGTCTTTTATCTGCAGATATCCATCTCTTACATTCACAAATACGCATCATATACACATCCAACACTTTTATTTTATGTTTATTCAAATTTTCTCTGATTTTAAATTTAAACTGCAAAATTTTATATTTTGGTTTTTGAATTGGTTGTGCTCTTACGACATCATACACATTTCATTGTAATTTTTGATAAAAATAAATCCACTTTTGTCCTGCATTTTAGGTACCGAAATCAAGATGAGGATCTTTTACCAAATGCAGACACCCTCACATTATCACCAAATCGGATAAAGTGTCATCATCCGAAATGTCCAAAAATGAATCAAAGTCCACCCAGCTGCCAAGATCAGCGCCTTCCTATTAAAGTTCCAGTAAATATACAAGCGAATGATGCTGGCACAACTGCTGGAAGCGTTATTATACCGAATTGCAATAGTAGTCAAGTGTCATCACCAGAAATCTCTGAAGCCAATGAAAATAAAAAATACTTGAGTTCGATAAATGTTAACAATATTGACGAAAAAGATGAGAAACAGAAAACCATTTTGTTAAAGCTACCTAGTGTAATGAAATCAGAACAATTATTGGTAGTTAATTTAAAATAAATCTCAATTTAGAAAAAATTCACCACAACAAACATTTCGCTTTTTAGAACTCTAGCGGATCCGAATTTCTAAGCCCTCCAACATCAGCAAGACGCCGATCATCGGTAATGTTCAATGAATATGTAATACTGCATACACCATCAACAATTGCCGATCAACAACCGAATAAAAATGTTTGCTTATCAGAAAAGACAACGCAAACTGGTGACGGAAATATATGGCAGGTGAGTTTTTATATCAACTTTTTTTTTTTATCAAATATTATTCTTAAGGAATGGATCATCCACTCTCCTCTCAATCTCTAGGTTAATTTAGGTCAAAATCTTTGTTCACACACATTGTCTAATATGCTAACTGATTGCTCTGATTTAAATTTTAATGATGCCATGACTTGTCAAGAGCTTCTAGCATTTTCGGTAGCATTTTCTGCTGCCCTGCCAACAAGTCAAAATACACTAGAATCATTTTATGCATCCCTAACACGCAGTGATCCTCATAATCTTCAACCGGAAAAATCACCCAGTCTTGGTGGACGAGGTGCTAATGTCACTGGTTATTTTGAAAATTATTCTTGTTGCTATGATTTATATCAAAATGCTGCACATGCTGAAGCATTACGACAAGAACAAAATAAAAATAAATTTTGGGCTGCAATAGTTACAGCATGGAAAACTTATCGAAAAGTTTCAAGTCATGCGAGACGCTGTATAAAATTACTTGTTGAACATAAATATTTTCAACAAGGAATTCTTTTAGCCATCTTAATAAATACATTGTCCATGGGAATTGAATATCATGATCAACCAGCCGAATTGACTGCCATTGTTGAAAGCAGTAATATTGTTTTTTCGGGAATATTTGCTGTTGAAATGTTACTAAAAGTTATTGCTGATGGACCATTTAAGTATATTGCAAACGGATTTAATGTATTTGATGGAATCATTGTTATATTAAGGTATAACCAATTGCAAGAAGCTGCAATTAATATCTTTTAAAAAAAATATAATGATGATTTTCTTTATTTTGTTATTAATCCAAATGCAGCGTATTTGAATTAGGCCAACAATTCTTTGGTATCAGTGAAGGCAACTCAGGGCTGAGTGTATTGCGAACATTTCGTTTATTACGTATCTTAAAATTGGTTCGATTTATGCCAAATCTAAGACGACAGTTATTTGTTATGCTCCGAACTATGGATAATGTTGCAATATTCTTTTCATTGTTAATATTGTTCATTTTTATATTTAGGTAAGTCGAGTAATTAATAAATTATTTCATTTCTTAAGAGTTTTACATATGATTAATTAATAATTAAATGACCTTTTATTTAAATTAAAATGAAAAATAAAAACAATGTTTAAATATAACGGATAAATATAAATTTAATTGGTTATTAATTCAGGAAGGAAACTTATTCAATTAATGTTTATGTTTTTTTTTCTTTTTTATATTTCACATTTTATTTATTTTTATTTCATCTCTTTTGAAAAGAATTGGGTGTTTTCACCGTTTAATGTAAAATGCTAATTTTCAAGTTTAAAAACAATTTCAATTAGTGGTAGACGGAAAAGTTTTTAATTTATATTGTAAGTTCTGTTTAATTTCAAACACTTATATCTTATACATAATAATAATAATATTGTATTCACGTATATTTTATCTAATCTCTAAATAATAAAGTTCTTAAAATGTATTTGAAAGTAGGCGTAGGTATAAAGTAAAGTAAAGTAAAGTGGTTTATAGAAACTGAATTAATGAGATTTCTTATGTATAATTTATTAGATTGTCTTCTTGGAGTATTTGTCTCGTCTCTCGATACAATTTATTAGTATTTAAATAATTTAAGATATTTTCATTTTCTTACAATCGCGCATATATCTCGATATAATCAAACAAAAACGAAAAGAAAAAAGCGCGACAAAAAAGTGAGAGCCTTGAAATCGATAAATTATGTACAAAATTAAATACAATTCATTTGAAATTTCAATTGTTTGAATTTAATGCCGTATAAGCTCTGACATGACTGCGATATTTTGGCCCATTTTTAAATGACTTACAAACAAAAAAAATAGGAAAAAAGAAACACAATTTTTTTCTTGAATTCTGAAGAACACTTTCTGCCCATTTATATTATTGACAAATTATATTTCTATTATAAAATTCATCCGAAAAAGATAATCGTATTGGGCCTCCAGGCTCAAGTTCAATTTATTAAAAGAATATTTTTTTTTTCTTTTGACATATAAATATTATAACATTTGTGAATGTTTATTTCTAGAATTCAATATCCAAATCTGTAGTATAATAAATTTTGCAGAAAATGTTAAGCACATCGATATTTATTTATATTTTTTTTTTTTTTTTGAATGCTTAACGACTTACACATCTTTTATTCGCATCAAGGAAAGCTCTATTGGTACCATTTTACACACTCAGGCAATTTCGGTTACTGAAAAGTAAAAAAGGAAAAAAAAATAAATCGATTTCAAGATAAAGTTTTGGAAATGTTAGGTCTGTTTGATTAGTGGTTGAAGTTCTATTGTATTGTATTATAATTCTTAAAGTCGAACAATGAATATTAATTCAAGAAAAATGGTGCTTGAATTACGGTTCAAGTCTCTTCAGCATAATTTTATCTCAATGAATCGAATCAATAAGTACATTTTATAGAATTTAAAAATAATTTCTGTGAGATTTAAGGGATTTTTTTTTTTATATTCTTCGATATGCATGAAGAGGAAGTTAATGATTATATCGATGTGTAGGTATTTATTAAAAAAAAAAATATATAGAGAGTAAGTGTTCTATTCTAGAAATAGAATAACAATATAATTGACTTGTGTAAGTTTAAGTAATTTATAAGGTTTTTTTTTTTAGTTTATATAGCTACCATATAAGTATCTACCAGTTGAGTTTAAATTATTTAAAATATATCTACATATAGCTGCATGAATTGTTGTGCATGAATCTTTCAAAAATTATATAATAAAAATTGAAGCATATTTAAGTTTATTCTATTTTTAAATTTTCTATTGAACAATTTGCACTCTGTTTTATGTTTTATCATTTTAATGATACTTTTGGAATATTGTGTCATTTTTTTCATGTGAAATATTTGATAGAGGAATATAAGAAAACTTCAAATTAAAAAAAAAAAAATGAACTAAAGTGATTCAACATTGTAGTGTTCTAATATTTGAGTATATAATTCGTTTCAATTATTTAAGCTTATAAAATATTCAACTCTTAATATTTATCTACAAATAAAATCTATTTAAATAGAAAATGATAATCATAAGGACAAAAATTATAATCGTCATTGAAGAATCTATAAAAAAAAAAAAGACAAAACCATTTTTCTATTATATTTTTCTATTATAGTCACTCGAGAATTGAAATACTAATAAGTACTAAGTTAAATTGATTTTATTTCTTCATGATTAAATTTCTTTTATAATTTTTATTTTTAATTTTGTTTTCTTTTTTGTTTTTGTTTTTTTTTTTTGCAATACATATTTTTTAAAATTTAGTATCCTGGGCATGAACCTGTTTGGATGTAAATTCTGCGAGAAAATCGATGACGAAACAAAATGTGATAGGAAAAATTTCGACACCCTACTTTGGGCTCTAGTCACAGTTTTCCAGGTGAACAATTATATAATGTTTATGTATTTACATCACACACATAATTTAATTAAAATTTATGTTTTAATGATAAATCATAACCAATTTACCATAAAATACATAGCGCATTTATTGACCAAAAAAATCGTTAAAACGCATACAAATTATTATTTATAAAAATTTACTTTTAATATTTAGTACGTAAAGTATATCCTATTTTATATTTTAATTATCGGCTGCATAATGCTTTATTAAATAAATAAAAATAATAATAAAAAAAAACTAATAATATGAAAAAAAAACTAACATAATATTGGCTATATAGTTAATAAATTTCCATAAAACTCTTTTCAATATCATAAAAGTACCATTTTGTAGTGTGTTTAAATAGGAAAAAAAAATATTGTAGAATCTATTGTGAGGTTTTATCTAATATCTGCGTTAAGTGGATAGATAATATGATAATCGCATGAATGCTCGACTTGTAAGGTAATGCTCAAAGTGTTTAGCTGTTAAAGAGAAAAAAAAGGTAGGTTTGCAATCAATCTGTATGTTTATGAATGCGCTTTTAATGTTTATATGCATCATATCATCTAGAGAAGTTTTTGATTGATAAAATACTTTGTAGTTCTAGTTTGAAGAAATTCATTTTCTTAAATATGTATTTGTGGGGGCCCCATCAGATCTCACAACATCCATTATTTATCGAAAAAATTGTGCAAATATAAACATTTTTTCTTTTTTTTTTGATTTATTTGAAACATCTTGACGGCACTTAAGTGCTATACACCTTAAGGTTTGATTTTATCCCTCTGAAATATAATAAAAAAATCACATTATGTGTCCCACCTATCACCGACTGAGTGTTAGAAATATAACAGTCTATGCATTGGACTGGGATTTTCTGAAGATTTTTTTTTTTTTAGATATTAAAGAGCAAATATGATATCATTCCCAGTATCTTTATACTCATAATAACCATACGTGTAATGATTGATAAGCTTTATAGATACTCATTTATGTAATAGTACAAAAATACGCATATTTATGTAAATCTATATGTAAAAAAGTAATAAATTCCATTTTTCTTGTCGTTATGATTTGGGATAATGGATAAATTCATCATTTATGTCATTAAATACTAATTTTTTTTTATTTTTTTTTATTTTTTTTTCGTAATTCAAGTTGACTGAAGAGAATATTTATGAAAAATTTGAAAAATGGCATGAGAATTTCTATAAATTATTTTTTACTTAAGTGGGTCAATATGCATGAAAAAAAATTCCGTATTTCAAAAAAACAAAATCATAATTAACGAAGAATGTTGGACCACCGTACATAAAATATGAAAAATAAAATCATCTCTATCATTTTTATTATAACCAATATATAAAATGTACAATTATTTTAATGTAAGTGGTCGACATACGGTGAATAATATTTTCTCCATTGGAAATCAGTTAATATATGAACTTGCTTATAATTCATTTCTATATAACAACATTTAACCATCCATTTAAAATATATATTCACCTATAAACATCAATAAAAAATTTATATTTATTCGCTTAACTAATTCTATGGAATCACATTTTTTTTTTGATAGATTTTCTTTATTTATGATTTTTCTATTATCTCCAAAATATGAAATTGAATATTGATATTATTATTAATTTTATACTAAAACCATACATAATTAAATATCGTGCAATTTTTTGTTTGTTTCTTTTTTCATTTATTTTAAATACATTATATTGACAAAATGAGCGCCACTAATAATTTATGTACCTTCCAATTAATACACCAATTAAAACTATACGACTATACCGATTAATCGATACATAAAAACAAATTAAATACAAATTAAAAACCATATTATTAAAAAAAAAAAAAATACATTAAATATAGTACAATTTACAAATATTACATTTTCATTTAGTATTAAAATTGATCGGTGGAATGGCAAAAAAACATTTATTTTATTTACTTTATTAAATTTTTTATATATTTATATATAATCTCCTTCATTTAGAAGGGTTCTAAATTTAATATTTCGGTATGGATTAGATGATAAATTAAAAAGACATTCTGATAAGAAAAAAACAACACAAATATGGTATCTGCAAATTAAATCTCTTTCTATTTTTCTTCTTTTTTTTTTGTGAAGTATCTACGCGTAAAATAAATTCCCTGAAATGGATGCTTTTAAATCAGCGTAGATTAAATGACATTTTTTTATTTGTTTCTTTCTTTAGTTCTCTTCTGATAACTACTTATGTATAATATCCAACTTTTGAGGGTTTAAGTCAATAAGAGTTTTTTCTGTTAGGGGCTGTCCATAAAGGACGTCACTCTTTTTTGGTTGATTTTAGACACCCCCCTCCCCCCTTTTCACAAATGGTCACATCAGTGCGTACCCCCCTCCCTCCCCGATGTCACGTCACAAACTAATAATTCCAAAAATTAAATATGTATTTTTGATAATATAAAAATAATTGCTATAAAAACGTTTGAATATCACAAAAAAAATTTTTTTTTAAAAAAGTTAAATTTTAAAATAGTGAAAATAGTGAATTTAAAAATAAATGTTCATGTAAAAAAC